>PHNY01286629.1:40863-62452 GCA_003724115.2 Anethum foeniculum | reverse complement strand
AGAAAATTTTAAAAATAAATTATGGAACTATACTTTATAATAGCCTTAAAATGCGTGCCGAGCAAGAGAAAAAAAATGTAAAGAAATGAGGGGGACGGAGGGAGTATTAATTACCTCATATCCTTTTAACTCAAATAACTATTTTATTATTTTCCTAAAACTTCTCTACCATATTAATATTATTATCGTAATATTTCTTTACCAGATTATTATTTTCCTAAACTACATTCTTCGTAAGTCAAATTTATAATCTTAATCCGATAAAAAAACCCTTTCGCATTCTAATATTTTCTAAGCTTACCTAAATATCTAAAAAATAAGATTAATTTTTTTAACTTATAATTTATAGAATCAATCAATCAATCAATATACTTATATTAAGGAGAAGACGTGGGCGTTTATTAGGCGTCTCTAAGAGCGTTTTATTCTATTTTTCAGAATTTCTCAATTCTTTGAATTAATAAATATCAAAAACAATCATTAACTTATATTTTCCTAAAATTTCCCCACTTTCTATGTAAATCAAATTACCAGTGTAATATTTTTCTAAAATTTCTCCTATCCATTTAAATCAAATTACCATCTAAATATCCTATTCAAGTTTCTTTTTTTTTTCTTTCTAATTTTCACAATTTTTTGAGTTAATAAATATTAAAAACTAATATTCTGCTAAAGTTTCTTTATTAGTAAACTCTACTAACATTTTTTCTTTTTTAATATATTCTAATAACATTTCTCTACTATTTTTCTTGGAATCAACTTACAATCTTAATATTTTCCTAAAATTTTATTTTAATTTTTAGCCTATAAAATATTTATAGAGACAAATATATGTTCTTATCAATAATTTTTTAAAAATAATTAATAGAAATGCCGCTAAACGCGACTTATGTGACACCTCTTAGATTTTCGCATTCTATTTTTCGAATTTTCTTAATTTTTGAATTAAAAAATATTAAAAATTACAATTGCCTTATATTTTTCTAAATTTTCTGCACTTTTTTCTTAAATTAACTTACCATCATAATATTATCTCTAAAATTTCTCTTTTAACTATTCTTCTAAAAAAAATTCCACTTTCTTTTTTAAATCAACTTATTATCTTAATATTTTCCTAAAATTTTTTATATTACATTCTCCAAATATTATTCTTAAATATTAAAAACTACAATTATCTTATATTCTACTAAATTTTCTGCACTTTCTTCTTAAATTAACTTTTCATTTTAATACTCTCTCAAAATTTCTCTTTTAACATATTCTTCTAAACTTTCTCAACTTTCTTTTTTAAATCAACTTATTTTCTTAATATTTTTCTAAAATTTCTCGATGTTATATTTTCCTAAAATTCTTCTTATATTTTTTAGGTAATGAAATAAAGTGAAATAATTACAAAAGACAAATATCTAAAAATATGTGGTGTACTTAACTTTTTATTATTGTGACAATTAATATTTTTATCTATACGTATATTATTACCTGATTGCAACGACTCAATTCAAAAAATCGTGACAAAAATCGGTATATTATATATATATAGTTTATTTCTATTGCTTACGTGTATTTAGCTTATATAATATTATAAATATTTTTCTCGAGTCATTTTTCCAAATAATTTATACGGCCGCTGCGAAATGTAGCTTTGTTAACTCGTATTTGTAACTAGAAAATTATAATCGTGCAGATGTTAGATATTAGTTATAGATGTTTCTTATTATAAAATTAAATAATAATAAGATGTGATAAATTTAATTATTAAATTAGTTTTTGAAAATAATTAAATCAACTTTCATAATATTATAAAATTGATTATCAATTAATAAATAATATAATTTTATGATATTAGTTTTCTAGACCATGAGAGACCACTTATTGAAGTAATAATTTATGACTTAATCTTATTAAATTATAAAATAACTATAAATAATTTTCTATAAAAATCTTAAAATCTATTAAACCTTATAATTCTTTAACTTTTTCATTTATTTAATACAAGTAATTAGAATCCAATTTAGTATTGTTATTAAAATAATAATAGCTTTATTGGTGAAAAATATGTAAAAAGTTGTTCCCGTAAATTTTAAAATAACTATTTTGATTAGTACTTTTGACATTAAATCTATTTTTAAATAATATATATTCTACCAATATTCCAAAATATCAAATATTTAAAATTCAAACAGTTATCAGAATTTTACCGTCCTTTTTATGTAATATTTTTCACAATACATAATTTTTTATTTTTTAATAATAATTCCAAAAAAAACCTAAACATAACATATTATGTACAAACTTTGATGTAAATATAAAATTACTCTATATTAATTAACACTTTGACCATCATAAATATTGGTAATTATACCTTTTTTAGACATCATTTTCTAATATACCTTAGCAAAATTTTTTATTTTGTTAGAATACCTTAGCAAAAATGAAACCTAGAGGCTAGAGGTCCTAGACAGCCAAAGTCAAAAACCCGAATAACAAAAATCTAAACATGGGCCTGATAGCCTGCTAGGCTTTTACAATCACCTTCAAAAAAGATGGCAAGCACCAGCAAATTCAATTTTTCATCCATATTCATCAAATACCCTTCTTCCAAACAATACTTACATTCATATAATTACTTACACCAAAACCCCACCACCCCCAATTATCAAATTCTCACTCTCTCCTCCACTTTTCAGGTATATTTTACAATTCTTGATGACCCCTTTATGTTTTCTTGATTTATATATGTGTGTGTATTGTGTATTTGTATGTATTGTGTGTGTATGTGATTCTTGATTGCAGAAATCAAGGAGGTGTGTGATTTCAATGAGTGCCCAGATGATAGCTGAGAAGACAGTAGTGAGTGAGAATAGAATGCAGGTGAGTTTTGGTTGTTGTGTGTGGAATTAGTGTGTGTTTTGTGGGGGGTTTGTGTAAAGATTTGATTTTGAAGGTGGGTTTTTGTTTAGGTGATTGTTCCTACACACCCTTTGATTAAGCATTGGGTTTCGGTGCTTCGGAATGAGCAGACTCCTTGCCTTGCTTTTAGTAAGTCTGGTTGTTGATAAAGATTCGATTTTGGGAAGTTATGTTGTTTATTTTGATGAATTTAAAAGTTGGATAGCATTTGAAATGTATGTGTGAATATAAAATTTGAAAGTGTTTTTGTTTAAATTAATGAAGGCTAGTGCATAGCTTAAATCAAATTGGTTGAGGTGGTACTTGAGAGTAAATTGGGAAGACTGCGTTTGAGATATTGTTTTTTTATCGGTTAATTTGTAATTGTAGGGAATGCAATGGCTGAATTGGGGAGATTGCTTATTTATGAAGCAACAAGGGAGTGGCTGGTAACCTGTTTTTTTTCTTGTTAATTGCTACATGTTGCTTTCTGCCTTGACAGAATTTGCTCAATAAGCATTAAATTGATTTTAGTAGAACTGGACACTGGATATATCTTTTGGGGGAACTCAGATATTCTTAGTTATTGTAGACAAGTCTAACTGACATATGCATGTGTAATTAACAAAATACTCCGTACTTTCTTCCACCTTTAAATTCTTGGTGTCATCCTCTTGTTCCCTCTTAAACAATTATCTCTGTAAAAAAGAAAAAAAATTAAGTTGTGCAAGCAGAAAATGATATACAGACACAGGCAGCTATATCTGGTTAATGGTGAAAAAACCTTTAACACGGAAATTAGCAGATGATGGAATATGTTTTTGTAGTGCCAACAGGTTTGCCTGGGTTTAATTTAGCAAAGATCAAATAGTTACTGACAGTTGCAGCATGACATGTTATATAAGTAGGAACTAGGTTTCCAGAGCAAGCATCTTTTGTGACCGAAAAAGAAAAGAGCAACAAAATTGGATTTTAGGTTCAAAGTTTAATAGAACAGGCTGTACAGCTGTACTAGATGCGGTCAAATTAACAAGAGACTGGGCCAAGTTTTTGTTTCCCTTAACAAATTTTCTAGTAAGCCTTAAACATGTAGTTCATAACTCTTCCAAATCACTGTAAAAGTTGGAACGCTATCTGGAAGACATCTCCTAAGCAATAACGAAAGCCAATAATAAAATTCATTAAGTCAGCAAACATCTCCTATCACACGATTCACCTAAGCATTATGATATTTTGCTAGTTAATAATTTCATGTTCAGATTAATATGTTCACGTGTTTTTGGATATGAATTCTTTTTGTTGTACATCTTTTTTTTCTGTATATATGATATTTTATCAATTTAAATTTGAATACGGCAGAAGCTATTAAGTTTACTTCTCATGATAATGGACATGCTTAGTTAATTGCTTTAAAATTGAGAACCTTAAACATGACATTTATGCTCTCCATGACAAGAATGCAATTTTTGGTCTGAGTGAAATTGTCATCTTTTGTTATCTGCAGCCTATGATCTCAGGGGAGATTCAGTCACCAATGGGTATCGCCTCTGTAGAGTTTGTCGATCCTAGGGAACCTATTGCGGTTAGTATACTGATAATTCGAGTTTTTCATAAATGTCATTTATAAATTTTTTGAAACTTCTATGTAGTGTAGGCGTCATATTGCAAAATCTTCTTTGCTGCGGAAGTTATATATCTTCTCCAGGCTTGGCTTATTTTTTCTATTTCATAATATAAGTATTTGGGGTTGATATTTAGTAATACTTGATGTATGCCAGTCACCTAACGCTGTAGCCATTACGTTCTGCAGATCATTCCAATTTTGAGAGCTGGTCTTGCTCTTGCTGAACATGCATCTTCAGTCTTGCCAGCGACGAAAACGTATCATTTAGGTAAGTTGCGGTTTTATGTTTAATTTTTATTATGACGTTTTTAACTATTATTACATATTCACTTGAGACTCTTTTTAGCATGTTTACGTGAGGTGTAACTCTTGTTAGCATGCTCACTTGTAGTGTTTGTAAATGAAGTCTGTTTACCTGATCATTTTGTAGTAACATTGTCGTAATATACTTCGATACTCATCCCACTAGTACATAATTAGTTACCTCAAACTTGTATATAGTGGTATTTCCCCAGAACAGATGTATATGAGTTATGTATGATTTCTCATTTTTCTGTTTCCGGATTAAGGGATGAGCAGAGATGAGGAAACACTACAGCCATCTGTATATCTAAATAAGTAAGTCTTCAGTGGAAATCCTCTTTTTTTAATTCAATGTGCATTCTAAATGTCCATTATCACCAAGGTGACGTTGGTTCCCTCTTTTTTGTTTTGTGTCTTTCTGCAGGCTACCTGACAAATTTCCCAATGAATCCCGCATACTTGTTGTAGATCCTATGCTTGCAACAGGTATGCTGCACCATCATCTGAAACTTAATCATCTTAGCTTGTGATAGATGAATATGTAATGGTTAGACTTATTTAATGAATTATGACATTAGCTATTTTAGAAATAAATATCATAAGAATACTCACTGCACCCAAGGAACAGATATCTTCCAGGAGATCTTCGATTAATTGTAATATGCTTGTTTTCTTTAGATACTTAAGAACCATGTCTGGTAATTTAATTGAGAGATTGCTTTTCTGAAATATTCTTTGATTGCTTTTTTTATATTCTTCTTGGATTGTTCTTCTCGGTTCGTCTTAAATTTGCATATGATATGTTTCCTAGGTGGTACAGTTGTCGCTGCTCTTGAATTGTTAAAGAAACGAGGAGTCGATGACAAACAAATTAAAGTGGTAAGTAAATAAAATAGAATGTTCACCGCTATTTATTAGTTTTATATCGTATTAGATTAAGAAGCTAAATCTTGATGAGTATTTTCAACTTGACTGGTAGTAATATTATTTTGGAATCTGTTGTTCTTATGTGCCAAATGGTGTTGCACACTACGATGTATGTGGATCTACACAAAGCGTTTTAACTCCTTTACTTTGTGGTTGGCTCAATTGGTTGCATAGGTATCTGCTGTTGCTGCCCCGCCAGCTCTTGAAAAGCTTAGCGAGAAGTTCCCAGGGTAATAGTTGTATCAATTTTTAGTAGGTTAAACCATTGAAGTTCGTCTCTCGTAATTTTGTCATTTCTTTCTGTGATTATACAGGCTACATGTGTATGCTGGCGTTGTCGACTCTGTTGTTAACGAGAAAGGGTAAACACTTTTACAGTTGTAATAAATAAATAAATTGAAACTACACTAAGAGCAGTTGTCTCTTGAAGTTTAACTAAATCATTTTGTCCTTTTAGGTTTATAATTCCTGGACTGGGGGATGCAGGAGACCGTTGCTTTGGTACCCTTATGTAATCATGCATCTCGCTGTCTTTTACCCTTATACACCTTCCAGTTTTGAAATTCTTAGCATATCTACACAAATAGTTTTACTAGAAACTTTAGTTTTGTTCAGCTCATTCCGTTGAGGTGTATCAACGTCATGGTGGAAAATATTTCGACAATTTTTTTGATAAAGTAAGCTAGTGAATTGGGATTGATTCCAAAGGTATTGAAGAAATATGCCCCTAGAATGAAATTCATGTTTTGCTAAAATTTTGTTTCTGTATGAATTTTCTGGAAAGAAGATTTCGTCCCGTAAATATATCTGTATACCAAAGATGAATTGTATAATTGGAATTATGCAGGATTTTAAAGGCCTGAGGAGATTAGAAAAGAACAAAAACATAAAATTTGTATTGCTTTGCTTATATTTTTCCGATGAATTCAAGTCTTGAAGTCTGCAAAAGATGAAGAAGAGTACTTGAAGGGATACCCTTACTTTCCCTTGCAAATCATACTAATAATTTATGAAAAATGTCAATTTTTTTAAAAAAATATACATAACCTTCTATTTCAATTTATGTTTTACAATATCAGACAACTGTTTCACCTCCACCGTAAATTGTAATATCGAACACAAACAAAATATCAAATTGCAATATCGAAATCAAAGGCTAATAGTCTCATCTCCGACCGTAAATTTTATCCAAGTAACAGCGTTAGTTTAACTATGTAACCAATCAGAAGAATCTATTCTGTTAATTTAACTATCTATTCTGTTAGTTTAACTATGCAACCGATCAGAAGAATCTATTCTGTTATAAGATTGGTGATTGAAATTCCAACTGAATTCAAAGAGTAACATTCTTCTTGTAGAGAATAACCATCACCAAATGAATTTCATTCAATTTAGCAACCTTTTATTGACAAATAGCTTAGCAAATGAACAACCAGCATAGCACTTCACCAAGAACCAAACGTGTACACTCAATCATTAACTATTTATCATTAAAAAATAGATCTATTATTCTTTTTATCCTTACAAATTGGTCATAGATACAACTACAAGCCATAGTCAATACTACCTGTTTTAGTTGCATACAACCTCTACATACATGATACAACCAATAATTTTTGCTTTAAAAACCACTAATTGTACTTAAGGCATGTCTTACTCCATTAATCAAACTTTTACATTCTAATCAAAAGATGTAAAAAACACATTATCAAACAATCCCCATAAAGTAAAGACAAAAAACAATATTCCCTGAAAAACACCCACAAAAACACACACAAAACACCTTTTATCATTCTCATCTTTAACAAAGATTTGAACTTTATTCAACTACTCAACTTTCTGTAGCTGAATTGTATCTGGGTCAGTCCCAAATTTCAAAATTGAAGCAATATCTTAATTTTGAAAATTAGGGTTTCCAAGAAAAATCACAAAAAAACCACACAAAAAAACACCTTTCATCATACTCATATTCAACCAAGATTTGAACTTTATTCAACTACTCAACTTTCTGTAGCTGAATTGTATCTGGGTCAGTCCCAAATTTCAAAATTGAAGCCATTTCTTGATTTTAAACTTAGGGTTTCCAAGAAAAATCCCAAAAAAACACACAAAAAAACACCTTTTTATCATACTCATATTCAACCAAGATTTGAACTTTATTCAACTACTCAGCTCTCTGCAGCTGAATTGTATCTGGGTCAGTCCCAAATTTCAAAATTGAAGTCATTTCTTGATTTTAAAATTAGGGTTTCCAAGAAAAATCCCAAAAAAAACACACAAAAAAAACACCTTTTATCATATTCATATTCAACCAAGATTTGAACTTTATTCAACTACTCAGCTCTCTGCAGCTAAATTCCATCTGGGTCAGTCCCAAATTTCAAAATTGAAGCAATTTCTTGATTTTGAAATTAGGGTTTCCAAGAAAAATCCCAAAAAACACCTTTCGTCATAGTCATATTCAACCAAGATTTGAACTTTATGCAACTACTCAACTCTCTGCAGCTGAATTGCATCTGGGTCAGTCTCAAAATTCAAAATTGAAGTGAAATTTTGATTTTGAAATTAGGGGTTTCAAGAAAAATGGCTCAGTCATCATCTAGCAGAGGTAGAGTAGTTGGTGATTATTTGGTGGGTAAACAAATCGGGTCGGGTTCTTTTTCAACTGTGTGGCATGCTAGGCACAAAATTCTAGGCACTGAGGTGGCAATTAAAGAGATCGCTACAGCAAGATTAAACAAGAAGTTGGAAGAGAGTCTTATGTCTGAAATTGATATTTTGAGAAATGTTAATCATCCAAATATTATTAGATTATATGATATGATTCAGGTAAATATTTTTACTTTTTTTATTGTTATTATTATTTTAAGTATGTTAAATAGTCAAATGTAAAAAAAGATTAAACCTTTAGTTTTGTGGATAGTTAATTTTGGTGTTTTTTGACTTTTTGAGGACTGCATAATTTACCTTATTTTTTGTACGTAATGTGGTGAGAAATGAGATTATAGAGTTGATAGTTGAAGAAAGGTGTAAACTTGAAGCTTAATTGTTTGTTATGTTGCTTTATAGAAGTAAAGGCTATGGTGGTTATGTAGGATAGAATGATTGGAGTTGGTTATAAAGTTACTCGGAAACTGGGAAAGTGTGTGAATGGACTTGAAAGTTTTTGATTGATTATAGATAGCAGCTTAATTTAGTTTAGTTTTGAGAAAGCTGGTTCGAAGAGGTGTGTGTGTGTTTCAGTTCATATATTTTTGTAGTACTTGCTCCCTTAAAGAAGATATCTGCTCTCTGTCCACGGTTATATCATATTTTGAGAGTTGTTTTGTTCTTGTGGTTTTTAATATTTTACAGTTGAAGTTAGATTTTCTTTTCAGTACTTTTATTCTGTTTTTGCTTCGGTGTGTTGCATTTTGGGTATTGTGCTCCTTGCAATAAGTTATTTGTTTATGGCATTCAGGAACCTGGAAAAATACATATTGTATTAGAATACTGCAAAGGGGGTGACCTTTCCATGTTTATTCACAGGCGGCAAGAAAGAATTCCTGAAGCCACTGCAAAGCACTTTATGCTGCAGCTCGGTATTAGTCAATTTTTTCATGTTAATTTACCTGCAGTTTACTCTCTCCTAGTGAGCTAGTAGTGATCTTGTTAGTTCTTTTGATTAACTATTTTTATCTTCAATAAATGACAGCTTCTGGTCTGAAAATTCTTCGTGATAACAATCTAATCCATCGTGATCTGAAGCCGCAGGTGGGTTTCATTCGACCTTGTTTTACATATTAATCATTTAAATGAAACGTGTGCTAATACATGATTCCTATTTGAAATTATATTTCATAAATATATTGCTTCCCCATAACTTGTTTCTTTGCATTATATATAAAAATTTGGCCATTGTTGATTTGTTCAAATAGATCTGTGACACGAAGTATACTTGATTTTTAGTCTACCATTTTTGGTGCTTTATTCTGTATCTGATGTATCCTGTTTTCCAAACAGAATCTCCTTATAACTTCAAATGATGATAATGCGGTTCTAAAGATTGCAGACTTTGGATTTGCAAGGTATAATTCTCTAAGCATTGTGTTTATTCCTGGTTTGACCTCTATAAAATTCAGAGTCTTGTAATTGAAAGCCAAGTCATATCTGATCTGTATTTTATCCCCATTTTATTCATAGAAGTAGAGAATAGGGTTAAGACTTAGCTGAAGTCTCGAGTAGTTTTCTTTCTAACAACATAAAAATATGTAGTGCTGCGGTTATGTGTTGCTTAACAGCTTTGATACTTTTTCTTAACATTGGAAAACTATACTGTTATTTCTTCTTATCCAAGATTGAAATTTAAAGAGTCTGGAGAAGCCTGGTACAATGTTTCTTTTGATGATCACATTTAAGTTTATCTTTACAGATCCTTACAGCCTAGAAACCTTGCTGAAACGCTATGTGGTTCACCACTGTATATGGCTCCAGAAATAATGCAGCTGCAAAAGTATGATGCGAAGGTGACATTTGCTCTCATATAATCAAGAACTCTGCCACTTATTTTTCTGTTTATTTACCTGCAATAACCTTGAAATCTAAACGCAGGCAGATCTCTGGAGTGTTGGTGCCATTTTGTTTCAGCTTGTAACTGGGAGAACCCCTTTTACAGGAAACAATCAAATACAGGTTTGTTCTACTCGCAATCGTATATAGTTCTTCTTTCTCACATTGTTGGTCCCTACGCCTAGCCTATATTAAATTTTCTGCTTCTTATGGTTTGTTTAATTCATCTTTAACTTCTTTTCTTGTGTGTCTTCAGTTGCTTCAGAATATAGTGAGGTCAATTGAATTACGGTTTCCATCAGATGTAACGGATTTGAGTTCTGAATGCGTAGACTTGTGTCGAAAATTGCTACGACGCAATCCAGGTACGTCTTACTGAAGTTTTGGATGAGTAAAGTAGTGTATTGGACACAGCACTAAGATACTTTATTTTATCGAAAAAGCCCACCTTGCTTCTTCGGAATGAAAAATATTTTCTTTATGTTACATGAAGATATATACTTAACTAGTCCAAATTCTGTGTTAAATATTTATGCGATTCAGCAATTACTATGAGTAACATAAGCAAATTACATTATTCTAGCATAGCTTACAGATAGTTCGTCCACAAGTATAACTCGCTTTAATGATGATGAATAAATACTCAACCATGACAGTTTCAGTAGTCAGGTTTAACTGTAAATATTAATAAATTGAGATGAATTAGTGGATGCATTTAAAGGAGAGATCTGAGTGTCACGTTGTTTTCAAAACAAGCTGAAGAATACTTATACATTGTTAAAAACACACATATATTAATACCTGTTAATATCTTTCTGTCTACAGTGGAAAGGTTGACATTTGAAGAGTTCTTTAACCATCCATTTCTTTCTCAGAAGCGAACGGATGAAATGACAAGGTAAACGAGGCATCTAGTGTAAGATTTAATCATATCTATACATGAAAATCTCCCTATATACAATAGTGATAAAGTTTGTGTGGTACGCAGAAGTATGAGATCTTTGAGAATAGATGGTTTTCCTTTCTCTGAAAGCAATCCTGACAGGAGCACAGATGAGAGTTCTCAAGAAGATTGTCTACCTTTTACTTTAGATGATGATTCTAGTGGTCCTGATGGAAGTCCATCCCATGTTAGAAGGTCTCCTCTAAGATCTACTTACGGATTTTCTGTTGATAAAAGGAATGATCGCAGGGAAGTGTTCAATGCTCCAAACAAGCAGGATATTTTTTCCAAGCACAATAGTGGTGGGCATAAAGGAGAGATTTCAGGTTTTAGATATAGCAATCGCAGACCCTCAGAAGGAAGTCTGAAAGAATCTCTGCAATCAGTCGCCCATGCAGCAGTAAATGTTCGATCGAAGGGTAATCACTCTTCAAGTTTCTAATTTCTCACTTATCTATTACTTGTCCAGTATACCGTAGCTGAATCATTTCTATTATTATCTTATTTTTTTCAAAACAGTTGTAGATTCACTGGAGTTAATTGATCAGGATTATGTTCTTGTTTCTGGTCCTCCTGTGGATATGTCGTCTCCCTCAACAAGTGCTTATAGGCCAGGCCATTTACCATCCAGTTCAGGAAGCCCCCCTCTAACATCTAGGAATGTTATCAACTCAGCTTCAAGTGCCCCAGTGCCAATTATTGGTGCAGCGGTCAGTAAAGAAGGTCGGATTGGTAGCTTGGAAAGTCAAAGCTCTCCTCCATCCGGTACTTCATTAGGATCCTTGGATATGGGGGATGCTTCAGAGCAGCCATCAACAGATTGCTTAACAAGGATTAAGTCACTGCAGCACTGTGCATCTACTATTACAGAATTGGTGAAGGAGAAGGTAACTCATTGCACTCTCACTTGCAGTATATTTTTTTTCGTTAACGTTACTATGCATAATCTAGTATTCACTCCTCTGGAATGACCTGGAGGACACGAATGGATTATTGCAGATATTTATCATGTTGTTCATAAGCGCGGATAGAATTATCAACCCCCGTTTTGGGATAGATGAAGCATTAAATTGTAATACTCCAGTAATTGTAATTTCTTGACAACCCTTTTATTTGATAAAAAGAATTATCCAAAACTTTGCATCTTTAATTAGTGTTCAAAAAAATCTGCACAATGATCCACAGCAAAGCTTTGCAAATATCAAACGTCCTTGTTAAACAGGACAAGTATGGGATGTTCCTGCAGTTGGAGTTCAAGAGGAGCACCACTGATACTTGATAGTGTCCTATATGATAAACACATTCAGAATTTGCAGGAAAAAATAAAAAAAGAAGACAAGTACCCTGTTTGTTGTGGTTCCTTATCTGAGAGTTGGTACCTGCTGAAGATCCTTTAAATAGCAGAGTATCTAATGATAAACCATTCTTGCCCGTGATATTTGAATTGCTTTCAAAACATTCTATATGCCTGTAGTTACTTACCGAATCTGATCTCTGAACAGGTTGAGGCTGGAAAGCATCTAGAAGCATTTTCAATGCAGCTTGTGATCCTTGCAATATGGAAACAAGCATTACATATCTGCCATACACAAGCTGCATCAGCTATTGATGGTAGTCCAACCCAAGAAACCAAGGATCATGCTAAACTTGATATCCAAGAACACGTTGATTCTGCTAACCCTCAGTGCCAGGAAGATATTTGCTCTAAAATTGAAAGGGATTTTCTTCAAGAAGTTGGCAATGCCGAGGAACTTGCGAAATTTATTGAGCCTGGTATGCTTGAGAAGTACTTTTACCATTTGATTCTAAATACTTTTCTACTCGTGCATTATATTTTTTGACATCACCCAATTAGAATTTGGTTTGTAATTGCAGGCAGTAGGTTTCTACTTTATACGTTTTGCCTAATCCATACCTATTACTGACCAAAGAAAAGGACAAAAGAAAAACGATTTCCTGCTTTTCTTATGAAGATAGATAAATCATAATCAGTTTTCTATAGAATTTTGTATTACTTGCTCTATGTATCAACATACAGATTGTTCTGTACACCTTTAGTCTCATAAATATTTTTTTTAGAAGCTGAGATATTGATATTAGAAGTTTATGCTTTAGGAAATACGGAAATGCCAGATGCAATGGAGGCAATATTTCAGTCTGCACTTACTTTGGGAAGAAATGGGGCTGTAAGTATATTCACTTTTCTACTTTGAAAATTATTGTTTGTAATCAATAACTAAAATGAAGCATGGAACTAATTGTCAAAGGCATTTAGTACATATGGATAAAAAATTGATTGTCATAAAAAAAATTTAAGATGCAAATGTTTTACGTTGAAAGCATAACTACCTCTGGCCACCTTTTATCATCCTATACATTCTGTCATACGTGGTGGGGTGGGAGGAATGTCCCTCGTCTTATTTAAAGTTTAGTAATTTACACAGGCTGTTATAACTACTAGACCATGGAATATGGTATATAACCTTAGGAATCATTTTAATTATGTTCTTAATTTGCTAGTTTTTTTCTCATTTTGTAATTGTTTACATAAATAAGTATTTGTACCTTATATCGTGCAACCTTTTGAAACTTATTTAGTAACACCATTTGTATTGTTGCCATAGACTGGTCAAAGCAAAAGGCTAAAACACCTCTTGCATGCTCATGCTCTATTACTTTAGCCAGTATTATTTGTCATGTTCTAATTGTTGACAGTAATAACTAATTGTACCTTAAACTTTGCGCAACCTTTTGAAACCTGTCCGGTTCAAGTGGGAACACCCTATATATAGATGCCATGAAGTGGTCAAGGCAAAAAGCCAAATACCTCTAGCATGCTCATGCTTGATATATTATACCTGACAACATAATTTTATTTATGTATCTCTAGTACCTTAATGTTCACTTATTTATACCTCTAGCACCTTTTCTATCTAAATTCATCAAATCATTAATACATTTTGGTGTACGCCTTGTGAGAGGAGGGAAAATAAGATAACGTCACGTCTCAAGGCGTCGAAGATTATGTGCAACTTCCGATAACTTTACGACAGAAAATGTGCTACAGTTAACAGATAGTAGATAGAGTATTATTTAAGGTGCTAGAGATATTATTGAGTAGACATTAGTGTGCCAGGGGTATTTTATCGAAGAAAGTAAGGAGTGAAAGTAAATAATAAGAAAATGATAATTGTTAGTGGCCGTTCCACCTAATAATCCCGTTTATAATTTAGGTTCTCTGAAGTGATCTATTACATCTTGGCAGGTTGACGAGTACATGGGTCACATGGAAAATGCAGCCATTTCATATTCGAAAGCAGTGCAGTTGTTAGTCTTCCTGCTTGTGGAAGGACCGTCTCTCATTATAAACCCTCCGTTTTCTCTTACAAACTCAGACCGGTATAGGTTGCGCACATATGTAGATGTCCTTAACAATCGGCAAAGCCATTCGAAGTCTCAAAGGCTGGCTTTACTTAAATGTGAGGATCAAAATTGCCCTCAGTAATAGGTCGTCGTCGTATTATTTCAGTAACAGCTTCTGTTGTACCATGTAAAATTCTTTGTATGTACAGAAATTCTTTGGGGGACTCTTGGCTAATTGGGCCTGTGTTGTACGTGTGTTCTCTGTACTTCGAGTGCTAGAGAATCAAAATGTCAGTTGTATTACATTTATGATTTGTTGTACCATCTTTAAGTTTGTACAACTTTATAAATTTGATCCTTTTATCCCACTGATTTTTCTACATGTACAATGTGAATATTGTGCTTTTCTTGATTGGTAGCAAACATTTGTCGGACCAAATTTGTCATAGGTAATTTGCCTGTTTGGTTTAGTTTTTCGTCTCCCAGAGGAAGGACTTGAGAATTCGATATTTTGAACCAAGAGAATGATAGAGTATGCGTCTGCAAGACATCATATCATATGTAGTGTTTGAATAACATTGCCAGAAAATTTGTTCTGCATCTGTCAGTGTGAATGAGTATATGGGTGGATAGAAAGTGTGAATGTATATGGGTATGGATAGAAAATACAGAATTATTATATCCCGGACTAGATAATTTCCAGTTGGTTGCCTTGATGAATCATGGGTTGAAGTGTTCAAATCAAATGTTGTGCAAAAAGCTTGCGTGAGTAGTGAGGTATCAGGTATGCAACCAAACTTATTACGTCAACACATTGTGGAAGTTTATTCCATTAAGTATTAACTTGTTGACTCCTCTGTTTATTCCATTATAAGTATTAACTTGTTGACTCCTCTGTTGAACCAAATAAATGCAAAAATCAACCTTGTTGACCTGCCTGTCCCTTTCCTAAACAAGTCTGCAACTAACTCATAATTTGTGTTGTGGACTACTAAATTTAATGACAAATTTAGGATGGATCGAATATTTAATAATAAATTTGTATGAGATTAGAGGTTATTAATTTTCGAAGATCAGTCGTGTTGAATACGGTCTAACTTACATGATCTGCCAATGTTAGTTGTTGCTGATCATGATAAGCTTTTTGAGTCTATAAAACCAACCACATATGATGTCTTCATTATATCAAATACCAAACTAGAAAATCTTTTGTGATGAGACACCACCAGGATCACAAACCTTGGTTTCTTTTCTTTCTTGTAATAATCTCTTCTTTGTTTCAGTTATCATGTTCAAAGAATCAGAATGTTCTTGAAAAAGGTTCTTCTCTTTCAGTTGAAGATGCTGCTTCAAACAAACTCATTTCTCCAGACAAGTCATTCACTTGTGGCTTCTATGGAGTTGGAACTAATGCATACTGGCTTGCAGTTTGGTTCACTGATTCTAAAGAAAAAACTGTTGTTTGGATGGCGAATCGCGACAAACCTGTCAATGCAAAAGGCTCAAAGCTGACCTTGAGAAAGAATGGTGTTATGGTTTTAAAAGATGTTGATGGCACGAATGTTTGGGAAAGTAATTCTACTTCAACTGCTGCTACAAAAGCTGAACTTCTGAATACAGGTAATCTTGTATTAAAGGATCATAAAGATGTTATTGTTTGGCAGAGTTTTGATTATCCTACTGATACTTTATTGCCATCTCAGTCCTTAACAAAGAACAAAAAGTTGGTATCTTCTTCGAAAAAAGGAGGATTTGCAACTGGGTATTATAATTTTTATTTTGATAGTGATAATGTCTTGAAGTTAGTGTATGATGGACCTGAGATAACGAGTTTGTATTGGCCTAATATTGATGCTCAGAATGTATTCCAAAATGGTAGAACAAATTATAACAGTAGCAGAATTGCTATGTTAGATGATATGGGCCGGTTTCTCTCGAGTGATAAATTTGAGTTTAATGCTTCTGATGTTGGAAGTAGGATAAAGCGGAGGCTAACAATGGATTATGATGGAAATCTTAGGTTATATAGCTTGGATAATTTGACGAAAAAGTGGAACATATCATGGCAAGCTATGGCACAAATGTGTAATGTGCATGGACTTTGTGGGAGAAATGGGATTTGTACCTACAATCCAAATCCCAAATGTTCATGTCCTCCTGGTTATGTAGTAAGTGACGAAAGTGACTGGAATAGTGGTTGCAAAGCAAAGTTTAACCTTTCTGTTTGTTTGAAGCGTGATGAGGTAAAGTTTTTAGAGATTCCGTATCTAGATTACTACGGGTTTGATCTTAATTATAGCAAACCTATTGCATTTAACAATTGTAGGGATCTCTGCCTAGATGATTGCCGGTGTAAAGCATTTAGCTATAGGCTAAATGGGGAAGGGGTTTGCTTTACAAAAGGGGATCTTTTTAATGGTGTTAAGACTACTACTTTTCTAGGACGTTTATATATGAAACTGCCTAAGAATTTGACAGTATCAGGTTCCGTGATGCCCCAAGCATCTGGTGCCAATTGTAAAGCTTCTGCAGCTAACGTTCAAGTGGGCTCAACTTCTATGTATGACATAGAGTTCAAAAAGGTGAAATGGGCATATCTTTACTCATTTGCAAGTACCATTGGAGCCATTGAGCTCTTGATTTTGGTATCAGGTTGGTGGTTTTTGTTCCGAAAACATGATATACCGGGTAAAGTTGAAGATGGGTATCTGTTGATATCAAGCCAATTCAGGGGATTCACATTTTCTGAACTGAAGAAGGCCACAAAAAAATTCAAGGTGGAGCTTGGCCGTGGAGGATCAGGGACAGTCTATAAGGGAGAATTAGCAGATGAAAGAGTGGTGGCAGTGAAAAGATTGGGAGACATTTTTCAAGGGAATGAAGAATTCTTGGCAGAGTTGAGCACAATAGGAAAAATTAACCACATGAATTTAGTGAGAATGTGGGGTTTTTGTTCAGAAGGGAAACACAGACTTTTGGTCTATGAGTACATAGAAAACTTGTCTCTCAACACTCATCTATTCTCGTCCAGTTTCCTAGGGTGGAAAGAAAGGTTTAAAGTTGCATTGGGGACAGCCAAAGGAATGGCTTATCTTCACGATGAGTGTCTAGAATGGGTTATCCATTGTGATGTAAAGCCGGAGAACATATTACTAGATCGTGAGTTTGAGCCAAAGATTGCAGATTTTGGACTAGCAAAGTTGACGCAGAGAGGGATGCCTAATTCCGAATTCTCGCGGATCCGTGGTACAAAAGGCTACATGGCTCCTGAATGGGCTTTGAACCTTCCCATTACCGCAAAAGTTGATGTATACAGCTATGGGGTTGTAATTTTGGAGATTGTGAAGGGGATAAGGCTTTCAAATTGGGTAGTTGATGCTGATAATCAAGAACCTGAAGTTGAGCTCGTAAGATTTGTAAGAATAGTGAAGCGAAAAATTCTGTGTGGCGAAGAGTCTTGGCTGGAGGAAACAGTTGATCCAAGATTGCAAGGCAATTACAGCAAGAATCAAGCTAGAACATTGGTCGAGATCGGTCTCTCATGCGTGGAGGAAGATAGAAACAAGAGGCCAACGATGGCTACAGTAGTTCAAACTCTCTTGAATTGTGACGATGATCACTAGAAAAGATTAAACATGAGATTTGGCTCTCAAAGAAATTAGGTCTTTTCGGATATCCTGTAATCGTTTTTCTTATTTCAATAAAGTTTTTCTTTTTAATCCTTCGTTTTTCACTACTGAAGTGTATTGTAGAGCTAATACTAGTCATTAACTGCATGCAAATACTCATTTAAGATGCAAATTAAGATTTTCACACTTCTATAGACAATGTCATTCACCTGTGGGCTTCTGGTGATTGGAACTAATGCATACTGGTATGCAACCTGTGCTTGAAGGCCTAGCTTCGTAAAGTTAACTTCCAGTACTAGACCAAAAAAGTGATGTTATTTGAAAAAGTTTGGTTTCCCAACTGATATTTTGTTGCCTTTTTAAGCCTTGACAAGAGGATAAGAGATCATTCTGCAAGATCTGCATTAAGTTTATCAATGAAAAATGACCTATACTTCATCTAGTAAATAAATTTGGAGTACTCTGAACCTAATAAATTTCATGCAATGCTTCATTAGTTTTTAGTTAAAGAGTACATGTTATGCATGTTAGGAGAACTTTGTTTTGGAATCGCTTCGTACTGGTGCAGCTTCTTTTAAGGGGGCTACCATGGGGACTAAAACCAAAGATCTGTCTTTTTATGGAGAACTTAATATTATACTGTCTTGTCGATCGCTCATTGTCTAGTGGAATGCCTGTTTGCAAGAGCTTTCTGGGATCGAACAGGTATTGGAGTGAACTCTATAGTGTCTGGTTCTTTTTCAGGCTGGTTGGACCAGGAGTTACATTGGGTTGATGGTGATAAGAGGAAGATTATAGCCATGACTTATTGGAAATCTGGAAGCAAAGAAACGAGCTGATCTGGAAGCAAAAAGGTTTGAGTGTAGCTGCAGTGACTGTGATGGCACAAAACCTATCTAGATCAGAGGTCAAAAGGCTCAAGATAAAATTATGGTCCCTGCTGTTGCGTTCTCGGAACCTGCAGATGGAAAGGAGGTTTGGACCAGGCCCTCTGAAAACTCTATTAAAATTAATGTGGATGCTGCTCTGTTCGAGGAAGCAATAATCACAGTTGTGTGTGTGTGGCTCGTGGCGCTACAGGGGTAGCTATTGAAGCTAAGTCTTGCTGTGGTTCTGAGCAGGTGTCACCTGAAATGGCGGTGGCAATGGTGTGAGGGAAGCGTTGAGCTGGATAGAACAAAAATCCTGCAGTACTGTTATAGTTGAGATTGATAGTCTTACTGTGGTGCACTTTTTACTCAACAATATCTCTCTGGTGTCCACTTTGGCAGTGTAACTGATGAGTGTAAGACTTTGATATGTGAGTTGAGTAATGTTTCTGTTGTGTTCATTAGACGGTCTGCAAATGGTGTTGCTCATTACCTTGCTAGAGCATCCTGTTATGTAGTCGACCGTGTGCTCAGGAGTGTGGATACAACTCCTGAGTTTCAAGCTGGAATCTTGAAAGATAGCAATTATTAATGAAGCTTTCCTTTTTCCAAAAAAAGAAAATTGTAGTGTCTTGTAATGAAAATTTGCAAAGAGTCTAAAAGTTTCTGCAAGATCGCTGCAATAGAAAAATAGTACAACTAAGAATACATACATAGGTAAAGTGGCCGAACCAGAATTACGCGAAACCAAAATTTCAAACTAATCTGAACTGAAGTAAAACTAAAGTTAAAATTTTCATCAGGACTAAAAAAACTAATTTCTGCAATTCTGTGAAGTCTAACAAGTTAAATTTTTGCTGCTTCTCGGGGGTTAGGAGTCGGTCCTATATCGTCTTCATCTAAAGAACTTTTCAACAAAACTCTAATGAAACCAATTGTGGAAGATTTTGCTTAGAAGTTACAATCTGTTGAACATCCAGTAGACTGTAGAATAGGAAGTTTCAGACTTTGTTGACATCCCTGAACAAGGAGAAACATACAAGAATACTACAAATGTAGCCTTGGTATCCTGTGCCCCAAGTCTGAAGGCAAAGGTTAAGACTATATTTTATTATGCCTTGTCTTTTGGTTCATAGCTGACTAATTAATCAAATCTTCCTTCACCTATTCAAATCTGTACATTAATTTACTTAACAATCTTAAGAACATAAGATTATCTTTAGAACATAGAATCTGGAGTAGTAATTCTTATTATTAAGTAAATCTGTAAAAAAAAAAAGTTCTACTGGGATCGATAGAGTGGTCTCAGAATGTTCTTTCCGGGCTCCTCTGTGTCAGTTGAAGATGCTAATTTAAACAGTCTGACTTCTTTCTCCAGATCAACACATTAACTTGTGGCTTCTGGGGAGTTGGAACTAATGCAGATTGGTTTGCAATGTAGTTTACTGATTCTAAAGAAAAAACCATGACAAACCTGTCAATGCAAAAGGCTCCAGTCTGACATTCAGAAACAATGGTGTTATGGTTATGAAAGATGTTGATGGCACCACATCTTAAAATTTTGAATATTTAATATTATTTTATTTATTCGGAATCACATTCGAGATGAAACCATCTCATAACCGTAACGGTTTCATATCAATCTGATTCGACGTTTTATTCAATCACATTAAATATCCAGTCATAATATTCTAACCACCAGAACGAGGACCGTTCTATACCATACTAACATTCAATGCATAATCAAAAAAATCCTACTCACCCTTCTTTGGGGTCGGACCTAAACGAGGACCCTTTCATACCGATATTCAATACATAATCAAAATATTTTTTCCTGCCTTTCTTCTGGGTATCAGAATATTTGTGTCTGCATATGTGGAAACTTAATATTATAGTGTTCCGTACTAGAAATTTGCAAAGAGTTGAGAAATTTCTAAGAAGACCTATTGGGAAAAAAGATATAATAAAAATACACAACTTGATATGTAAATAGATTTATTTAGGAAATTGTTGGATAGTCTGTCACGTGTCTTTAAAGTGGTCAAATTCAGTGTCTTATGAAACCACTTCCGTAAGTTAGAACCGGTTGATTTCCACTAGACTCTAAAAATGTATCTTCCGGTCTTCGTGATAAAAAATTCATTTATTTTCATCTACTATTTCCTATATAATTAGAACTAGCTTAAACCCGAGCGATGCACGGACTTTATTTATATTGTATAATTTTTTAAATTTAATTTAAATAAAAAATTATATTATTAATTTAAATTGAATTAATTTTACATAATTGATTTTATGTTTTAGTTAAAAAGAGTAATTGGCTGGTAATTTATAATTTTAATTTTTACTTTATTTTATTAAATAACATTGTAAATGTTATTTTTGGAAAAGAAGGGGCACTTTGGTTAAAAGAAACAGATAAGGTAATGTAGTTTAACTTAAAACGTAATTGGTTAGTATTAATAATATTTTAATATAATTATTTTATTTTTTT
>PHNY01286629.1:17095-30279 GCA_003724115.2 Anethum foeniculum | reverse complement strand
CACCCCTACCCCCACCACCACCACCAAGAAACGCCTAAGCACCTCTCTCCGCGACGACATTATCGACTCACCCTCTCCCCCAAACCCTCAAGAAGACACCAACTCAAACTCCTCCAACGACACCGAACCCATCACCACATTAGCCCCTCCACGTCAGTCAAAGTCAATGGTGATCGGTACAATCTTCGGTCAACGCCGTGGCCACGTGTGGTTTTGTGTTCAACATGATAGACTTACAACTAAGCCTTGTCTACTTCTTGAACTCTCTATTCCAACTCACCAACTTGTTAAAGAAATGCACTGTGGACTAGTTCGAGTTGCACTCGAATGTTGTGACTCTGTCGTGTCGGGTTTCGGGTCGTGTCATTTACATTCGGTTCCGGTTTGGACCATGTTTTGTAATGGGAAAAAATTCGGGTTTGCGGTTCGGAGAAAGGCTAGTCAAGAAATCCGGGTTATTTTAAAGACCATGCAGTCAATGACTGTTGGAGCGGGTGTGATTCCATCCGGGTTTGGATCCAAATCCGGGTCGGATGGGTGTGAGGAGCTTATGTACATGAGGGCCAACTATGAGTGTGTGGTGGGTGGGCCGGATTCGGAGTCTTTTCATCTTATTAACCCGGATGATTGTCCGGGTCAAGAACTCAGCATTTTCTTGATGAGGTCAAGGTGAATCTTGAATTTTGGTTGGGATTTTTGAAGATTTAATGTGGTTTAAGCAGAAAATTTATTGTTTTCTGTTACATTATGTTGAGGAGAGATTTGTGATTAAGTTTAAGTTTAGAGGGCAGAGTAATTTTCTCATGTAATTCTTTTTAGGTGATGTTATTAAAAAAAATTAGTTTGTATTGTTGCGGTGATTCTTCTTTTGTCGTAGTAAATTTTTTCTTGATTTTACGATTCGGTACATCTTTTTCGGTTGATTAACTTGTGACTGAAAGTTTTATAATTTTATGATTCGGTGCATCTTGTCAACTTATAATCGATACATCTTGTTGGGTTGGTTAACTTATAAGCTTGGTCGAGATTGAGCTTATGACGTATTTAAATTTAATCTCAAAAATTGAAATTTTTCTGATTGATATGGTTGTATTAAATTATTAAATTGAATAATAGGTTTGTGAAAAACTCCACATGATAAATTTGAATCCAAACAGCAGTGATAGTACAGTTTTAGGTTTCTGATTTCTGAGATAAGTGATAAATCACCTTTAACTGGAACCCAGTCAGTCAAAGATTCTAGTCATTCTGTTTGGCAGTTTTAGAATTCTTACAACCTTTCTGTAAAGAGAGAAACAGAATGACAACAATTATAAGCTGTATATTCTCTAGAATCAAGGGGGGAAAGGATAACAATGATGTTGAGATTGCACTTTAACTTTAAACTCTTCAAAGTTGTTGGGAATGGAGAGAGATTACTAGTCTGGTCCCTGTTATTAACAAATACAGTGAACACAACAGTCCTAGTCCTAGAAGAGTAGGAGAGGCACATTTAGTACCAAAATGTGTTAGTTTAATGATTTATTAAGTTGCAATTTTGTTTGTATTAAGTGTGTGAGAAGATCGCACCTTACGTTTAGTTTTCGGGGTTGAGATACGACCAATAACACCGATATCGGAATCCATGTTACAAGGATAGTTTGTTACAGATGTTCTGGTATTAACCTAACATTGTCCGGTTAATTCCGCAAAAATAAGTGTATCGCATCTTACGTTTAGTTTTCAGGGTTGAGATACGACCAATAACATCGATATTGGAATTCATATTACAACCATAGTTAGGATTCATGAACCAATGTTCCGGGTCTGATTCTTGTTAGGGGGAATATTTTAAAATTGCAGCTAGCAATGTTACAGTCTTCACTCTTGCACAGAACTGGTCAGTACTGCACTACTGCTCAGTAACAGGAGTTCTGCAAATATGTAGGTAGTCCTTGGTCCAAGTTCTAGTCATTTCTTGGCAGCTAAATCAATACTACAAGGACCCTCCTCTGCTGTGCAACTATGATGTCATATTGCTATATAGGCACATTGCTTAAAGCTCAAATCTCTTTGCCTTGAATACACAAATTTCATCATTGTTCACTGTTTTTTATTAAAAGCGTCTCAAGTGCATAGTATACCAGCTTTGTGAAAGAAAAAAGATTTGATTCTTTCGATAAAATTTATAGACAGACAACATCATCATTCAGTTTTTTCAGTATACTCATGTCTGTATCTTTATTAATTGAGCATCTGGGAAACGATCTGCGGCAAACGTATGCTATAGTCTATAACAATGTCACATCGTGATAAACAATTTCGGAACAAATAAGCTAAATATTCATGTTTTTACATTAAAAACTCCAGTTTTACAAATAACGGTGTTTATAACTATTGTATAGTACGGTATGTTATAATAATCGTTTGTCAAGAACGATATTAAGTACTATCTTATGTCATATTTCTAACCCTCAGTTCCCTTTTGCAAATATAGCTTCATTTGACTTGACTTTGTAAAACTTAATGGCAACATTATGAAGCTTGAAATATACTTTTGCATGACAGAATTAAAGTAGTGAAGGTACATGATTACTCCTACCAATGTTTTTTTGGATATGCTTTATATAATTCCAGAGGTTATGAGTTGCTTTTTGTTTGCCAAGTCATAGTTTTATTGTATGTTTGCTGATTACTGTGATATATTATGTTTAATTTTCATCAATTTTGGCTTATTTTTATGTAACTTTTGAATCCCATCATCACCCTTAAAGATGATATGTAGTGCCACTCTAGTTGGTTGGTGCCTTAGTTCACAAATAGGGCCAACAATGACAAATATTTACCATATCATATTTACAAACAAAGGGTTAAAAAAAGCTAAAATTTTAAAAAATATTCCCAACTGAATGCTGAGTTGACTGATCCTATTAAGTGTCTGTTTGGCTACCAGCAAATCAACTTAAAAGGGGTTAAAAATTCATTTCTAGCTTTTGTCTATTGTTCGGCAAAATAAGAGAAACCTCTTATTTTCCACTTATATTGGCATAACTGAAAGTACAGTTGTCCTAACATTCACAGTTTCCATTCGGCTTATTTTCATTTCTTTAGCTTTAGCTGATAACTCATAAAATTAACTCATTTCTTAATATTAATTGTAGAGAATCGAATCCGATAAAATATTAATATTAATATTTTCATACTTTGGTACTATTATATTTTTACTGAAATAAGATTTTTCTTATTAATAAATAGTATTTAAATTTATATTTGTGTCTACAAATTGTCTAAATTTTGTTTTTTAATTCAAAATTCATGTACTAATCATACATAAAATAAATAATTTTTTTTTTAATTTTTAAACTTATAAATTATAATATAACAAATACTTAACTAACTTTTATGCAAACCGATATCGTTTTGGCTACAATGATAGTTCACAGTTATATTCGAAAGTTAAATAGTGAAGATAGTATGTTTCAAACGGCTGAAAGTGAAACTTGTATTACTGAAAACTCTACTACGACAACTACTAAATAGGGATGGAGACTTTGAAACATAGGTGACATTTAAAATTTGTATTTCAATCTTTAAATTTTAAGTTTTGTTGTTATATTCATGTATTCAATTATTATATTTAAAATTTTCAATTTATTTAATAAAAAAATTTAGCTTATAAGTTACTCCCTCTGTCCCAACCATTTCTTTACGGTTTCCTTTTTGGGATGTCCTATCCAATTCTTTACATTTCAAAACTTACCCAAAATAGTTAATGGGTCCCACCACTTTCTCAAATTTCTTTCCTTTTCACACTAATTTTTACTCTGCTACTAATCTCCCTTTTATACATTAAAATCAATGGGTCCCACCACTTCACCCACTTTTCTTTCACTTTTCTACTACTTTATACATATTTCTTAATCTCTGTGCCCAAATCATACGTAAACAAATGGCTGGGACGGAGGGAGTATGATTTACCAAACACTTCAACAAATTATAATTAACTTATAAGTAAAATTATCCAAACATCTAAATAACTTATAATTTACAATATTCATATCACTTATATAACAATTTTTAACTTTAAGCCATAAGTTACATTTTATAAGAAATCCCAAACGGACCCTAAATATACTCCAATGGGACTGTCCCATTGTACATTATTTTTTGACACGATTTTTAATATTCTTTAAAGTATAAGTTCATAATTTTTTTCTAAATCTTTTTTCTATTCAGAAAAAAAAATATTTAAAAAATTATAAAACAACACTTTATAGGAGTATCAAAATACGTGCAAATAGTGAACGTAGACATTCTAATGGGACGGAGGAAGTATATATCTTAGAAATGAAGAGGGTCCATGTGCTTTGCTTTCTTTTCTGGGTATTGTTCTAACTTCTAAATGGGTCTTTTTCTGGGCCTTTTGTGAATGGGCTTTCTCTATAAGATGGGAATATTAAGGCCTACCAGTTGTATATTTTCAGCTGTTCTTGCTCTTGCTTACTAGGTTGCGCATGGAAAATCGTTTCATTATTGGGCTGCATCTGGCCCAATCCTGTTTGGCTTTTGGTTGCTATCCGTACAATACTTTCATTTAGCTAATTACCAATTTAGAAGTCTGCTTTAAAAATTCTGGATTGCTTACTTATAATTCCGATTTTCAATTTTTACAACACTGATTAAAAGTCATTATTTCGATTTCCGATTTTTACGATACCGATCAAAAGTTATATGAACGAAACTCATCCGATTTGATTTTCCAGACTAAAGAATGAATTTTGTCAGATCAAATAAAACGAATTTCATCAAATATATCCCTAATTTTAAACATTTTTTTACTGCAGAGCAACCTCTCGGAAGTCAGAATACATAGTGTTTGTTTGGGAAATCTTAAAATAAGTAACTTATGACTTAAAATGATTAAGTGACTTATAAGTGATAAGTAGATGAATACTTATAAGTTATATAAGTGTTTGGGTAATTTTACTTATAAGTCATAATTTTTTTACTTAAATGAACTAAAATAAATATTTTTTAGATATAATTATCTTAATTAGTGAATTATAAATTATATTAACATTTAATAACATATATTTGAAAACTAAAGTTAATAAAAAAGCGAAAAATGAAAATAAGTTAAGAAAAAGTACATCGTTACTAACATTCAATTTATCAGCTTATAAGTTGTAAATTCGACTTATAAGTTGGGTTAACAAACACTCGTCGATAAGCTGTTGCAGGCTTATAAGTCATAAGTTACTTATAAGTTGGACACAAATAGGCCCATAATATGCCTCCACCAAAGCCCCCAAAAAGCAATGTAGAAAGCATATTTGCTTTCCTTTTTTCTCCCAATTATTATACTTTTTATTCTAAACTTGTAATAAAAGTCTAATCTTATGATGCTCCATATGACTTTATGAATAAAAATATTAAAAGCTACAAGCAACATAACTATTTTAGTTAAAAAATTGCTGTTTCATGCAACTATTGTCTAATAAAATTAGCAAAGGTTTTGAACCTTTTCAATAACAAATCCCTTGATGATATCTGAATGGTTGACATTCCGTAAAGAGAACGAGGAAGATAGAGTTTAACGATGTGATACGGTTGAACCCCTCCATCTTGGTTTCAAGAGGCTAACATGAGATGATAATGTACACCAAGGCTTGCAACACAATAAGGACAATACTTTGAAAATTGAAGTTTAAAGCATATGAACAATTTCCAAATAATAAATTATCACATCCCTATCCCACTAGCACAGAAATGTTTGTCAACAGAAGTCATACATGTGACTCCTGTCAATTTCTTGAATACTCTAACAAAGAATAGAAGGTTTCATGACACTACTTGAACCCACCTTGCAACACTAGGAACACCCTGGTTTACAGCAAACACCATGTAATAACCTGGTGGCGCCACCTTCCCATCCGGTGGCGCCGTACAGCCAATCTTGTACAAGCCTTCACCACTCGGTATCGCGCTAGTCACTGCCAATTTAACCAGCCTCTGTCCTTGCGAAAACGAATGTGTTGCAAATGGAGCACTAGCAATGTTCACTTCCACAATTCCCACAACTGGTAATGGCACAGTTACAAAAATATCGAACACTTCGCTGTACTTCACTGTCTCTTGTAACTCCACTATTTCCGGCCTCAAATTGGCCCGATCAAGCGATAAATATTCAGGCGAAAACGCTTCAATTCTCAGCTCCGTCGGGAACTCAACACCGAATTTGTAAATGTAATGCGGATTACTTCCAGCTAGTAAAATTCTACCATCAGGTAACAAATTTGCGGTAGAGTGGTACATTCTTGGAACCGAACCCGGGTTCAGAGTCATGAACCGAAGCCCCAGCGGCTGATCAGGACGATACAAAACCGGGTACAAACAAGGATTCGAGGCCAACTCGAACCCTTGTGTACCCGCTTGAGCACCATTAATAATCAAAACATCACCAGTTGGTAACATAACCATGTCCCCCATAATTCTACCAAAAGGCATATCCTCCATTTCCCAAACCGGGTCGGGTCGGGTCGGATCAATTCTGCCGCAACTACCATGAGCCGGAATGTCAGTACTCCTGTCAATAAAAGCACCATAAGGTGCACCACCGCAAACAACCACAGTAGCAGCAGAATAATCCCCGAAAAGGCCTAGCATCACCGACGAACCCGCGGACGGGTAATTTCTCGGACCCCCTTCAAGATCCGGATACTCTTTAACAATAACATTAGATTGAAAATCATACAACACCGCTTTATTATTTGCGAAAACAAATAAATGACCGTTAGGTAACAAATGTACATACGGATACAAATTATCCATTTGATTATCACCCGCTTGTGTTAAAAACGGAAACGAAACCGCACCATTTTCCCGTGGCGGATAAAATTCGACACTACTACTCGATCGTCCACCGACTATAATAACGGAACCATCCGGTAATATTTGATTTGTCGCGTACCACCTTCCATGCGACAATTCAATATTTTCGAGTTCTTGCCAGTCACAAAATTCCGAAAATTTACATGGCGTAAATTTTCGGAATTTCTTAACACCATCAAGATCACCTCCAGTTTGTAAAAGTGTGCCATCAGGTAGAAACTGGCCCGAACTGCACCAAGTGTCGGTGAGGATCATTAGGGGTCGAGTTTCGTGTGTTACAGGATCGAATAATACAGAATGCGCGTAACAGTCATGTTTTAGTGGATTTTTCGGCTCGACTCGACAGTGGCCTTTTCGGAGCATTTTTCGAGATGGACCGATGTTGGTTCGGTCCAGGAGTACGACAGTGTTGAACCGTGTTACTGCAGTGTGCATGGAGGCTATGCCTGCGTTCTCTAACAGGAGTTCCCATGTGCCCGGAAGATCAGCACGTGTGGAGGAAGAGATGGAGACAAGTAGTATGGTTAAGAACAAAAGTGAAGCCATGGAAGAAGATTGATCTTGATCGAGAGAGAGAGAGAGAGGGAAACAGAGAGATTTAGTTGTCAGAAGAGAATTTTGTGTTGTGTACTATGTAAAATGTAAAGTGTAACGTTAAGATAAGCACTGTGCATAGCAGGACCAGTCGAATCGAGTTGAGTTTTTACCACAGGAAGAGTCGAATTTTTGAGAATTACAATTTAAATTCGATATTTCTCTAATAAAATTGATTTTTTGTTAAATATATATACGATATTCAAGTTTGAGCTGATTAAAATTGAGAACAACATATATTGACGACAAGAGAAATGAACTGAGTCGAGTCGAGTCAAATTGAGTTTTTAATTATTTCAGCTTATGTGTGTATGTCAGAGATAATTTCTAGTATTTGACTATTTTAACTTATGTTAAATTTTTTTAATAGAACGAAATTCTTATATATCAAAAATATTTTACGAAATTCGAGTTTGAGTCAAATTCGAGCTGATGATATATTTTGGAGAAGGGGAGACTGTTGGGGTACTTTATGGAGATGAAAAGTGTAACGTAAGAGAGAATTGAAGTAATGTGAGAAGTGTGTGCTGTGTGTGGGAAGTGGAACAATGAATGTGGGACGGTGATGTCGGAGTGTTGATCATAATTTCATGATGAAGAAAAAAAGATGAGCGTTACAGAGAGGAGATGGACCCGTTTGAGAATAGTTCTTCGGGGTAGGAAAATAGTTAAATACTTAATTAATTTGTCGTTTTTACCAAATTTTTGTTGTGGAACATGTGGAATGGATTATTCAGACGTTAGCCACACAATTTTGGATATGTATTCATTGATTTGTACTGATAATTGTAGTATATATTTTTCAATAATGTAGAGTGAATTTTATTTCTGGGGGAATAACCTGGAGTTACTTAATTTTTTAACGTTGGAGGTGAAGTTTTTTAATGTTTGTCTAGTCAACATTTACGTTACTGTCTGCTGTCTCCTCACTGGACAACTCGATAAATTTTCCTCCCACCTCGGGATCTGAATTGTACGGAAAACGAGATATTGACATGCGAGTTAAAAATTAGTTTAACCTTCCCGTCACACTAAATCTATACTGTCACTAAAAAAAAAATTGAAACATTGGAAATTTTAGTTTTTAGTTTATTTTCGGTTATTTATTAAATCATAAATAATTAACTAGTTACGTTTTTTAACTAAAACATCAATTACTTTTCTTAATTAAAATAGTTTACCTTTTTGTTTTTAGGAAATTCTACTCAGTGATCTTCTGCAATTGGCTTTTGCAAATAGTGTCATTTCATATTTTGGACTTATGAATTAAATCACAAATAATTAACTAGTTATGTTTTTTTTAACTAAAACATCAACTATTTTTCTTAATTAAAATAGTTTACCTTTTTTATTTTTAAGAAACTCTCCTTGATGATCTTCTAGCTTTTGCAAATAGTGTCATTTCATATTTTGGACTTACGAACATGCATCTTTAAAGTAAGTGATTACACTACAAATGCCCTTATGTTAGTAGAAACGTTAATTAAATGTTAAATTAGTTTTTTTTTAAATTTTCATTTAACTTTTTTATTTTAAAACCACGTTTATATTAAAATTTCTCTCTGTAGCGTCTCTCCACCCCCGCTCTCTTTTCCTACCAATAAACCGTAATTTTTTGAATATATACTCTTTATTAATAAGTGAAATCATGTTTAAATGGAACACGGTACTAAAGTACCAAAGTACCAAATTTTGGTATTAGATAATTATGTAATATCTGTTTTTATAATTATATTATTATATAATATATATTTCCCTAATTATATTATTATCCAGCCAGCTACTTACACGAATAGAAATCTATTCCTCTTTGTTTTCTATTAGTTAGTGTTCATCCCATTAATTATAAATATAATTGAATTTTATTAAGTCTCTATTAATAAGTGCAAAAATAACAATACAACTATAATATATAAAAAAATTAATATAGTACTAGGGTTATGTATTCTAAAATTTTGGTACTAACTAAATAATTATATAATTATTTTAAAATCTTATATTATTAAATTACAACTACTAACACGAATTGACTTCTATTTCCTATAGACTTTGTTTTTTATTAGTTAGTGTCCATCCAAATCTTGATTAACTTTTAAATTGGAAATATTTATTAACAATAAAGAAATAATAATAAATTCCTTTATTGACATTGTTTTACTTTAAACTGAAAATTATTGATTTAACGAGTGTATTTAATAATTAAGTAATATCATATAAACTATAGCGAAAAAAGAAAATTATCAAGTCATATTAAATAATCTAAAATAATCTAAAATAATAAAGATGTTTGGTTCATAAGATAGTTATACAAATTGTTTTACAAAAAAATCCTATTAGTAACGATCTAACGTGTTAGATTTTTGTAACAAGTAAAACAACTACCGGGTGCAGAAGCAGAACTATAAGGTGGAATTTCGTAACTGCACCTAGGTTCAATTTATTTTAACTACATAATTTAGTAGCACTTATTTATTATATATTCTCATCGGATTCAATTCTTTACGATTATTAATTTAATTTGATACTAATATTTTAATTTCGATTCGTATTTCGCACGGGAATGAGGTTTAATTCTCTGCAAATACTAATTTAATATTTTTAATCTCGGGCCCGTGCTTCGCACGGGTTACTAACTAGTAATAATAATAAAAGAATAATAGAATAAAAGGATTATAATTTGATAATGATTAGGAATTAAAGTTGGGATAGAATAATGGACCTAAAATTTGGATCGGGTTTTAATACGGATAATTAATAGGTCTGGAATTAGGGTTTTGTATCGCTATATATACGTCGTATTTTCCTTGCTCGTTTTAATTATTAAAATTCATAGGTCTTTTTACCATATAAATCAGCAGACTTGTAAAATTCGTAATAAATTCATCGTAATTCGGAATTCGTTGATTCTGGACTTTTCGGAATGGTCTTTTATTCTCTACAACTTTCGTGTTTTGTGTTTTTCGAGAAAACATCGTTTAGATGGTCAAAAGGGCTAAAAACAGATCTGGGCAGAATTGAATTCGTGGAGATATTCAAGATTTGAGATGAGTCATTTTTGATGGGTTACTAAGCATTGAATATGTGATCTTATGTGAATTCTTGATTGCGTAATTGAAGTAAGTAACTATTCGTTGCTCCGTATGTATTATCTGCTTACATGTTCTTAATTGTTTAGTAAGTGACTATTCGTTGCTCCGTTATTGTGTAACGTATAGTATGTTGTTTGATTACTTATGTTCTCGCATACGTGATTTTGTTACCGTAAGTAAAATATTGATATGTGATTAATAAAATAAGAATTATTTTCAGAATCCCTCAGTTTTAGTTGCGTATCGAATCATAGAATCCGGTCACTGGATAATGTGATATAGAACTAGTTTTACCCACGTTTTGTTGACTTTGTGTTAACGAGGGACGTAAACTAGCCCCATTCGAATATAGAGCCGCGTCGCTGGCATAGTGCGACCGTAATTTAGAACCGTGGGATTTTGAAGTAAGAATATGATTTTTAGATTTGTTTATTAAATAAGAATTTAGATTTTGTGAATTATAGAATATGTGGTGTGCTTATCATTGGTAATAGTTATAGAGTGTGTCATGTGCATCTTTGTCCTATAGTGTGAATACATGTGTGATTTGTGTTATGTGTTACATGTTTAAGCTGTGTTTTTGAAAAATATAAAGATATTATTTTGAGCCGTTGGACGGTAGTTGCTTGCTGGGCTTCGTCGTTCATTCCTTACAATTTTCAGGTTTGGTGTAAGATTCGAGTGGATAGCATTGGAGTTCGAGGACTTAGGTTTGGCGTAGATTGACTTTTGGACTTCCGTTAGCTGCGCTTTTGTAATAGTAATTATTGTAATAGAATTTTGGATTGAGAAATTGTATTGTATTTTTGTTTTGATTTAGAATTAATAGTCCGAAAAGTCGGGCTGTTACAGTTGGTATCAAGAGCAGGTTGTCCTTCAGAGTGTATTAGGTATGGGACTAATGCATTCCCTATGATGCGTTTCTGTGGACCGTAGTTAAGTTTGACCTTTGGTAGATTAAGGGGTAGATGCGTATAGGATTGTTGTTAATTTGGGGACCAAATTCTTTTTAAGGTGTGCAGTATGTAATATCCCGTAATTTTTAGAATAATAATAATAAAAGAATAATATAATAAAAGGATTATAATTTGATAATGATTAGGAATTAAAGTTGGGTTAGAATAATGGGCCTAAAATTTGGATCCGGTTTTAATACGGATAATTAGTAGGTCTGGAATTAGGGTTTTGTATCGCTATATATACGTCGTATTCTCCTTGCGCATTTTAATTATTAAAATTCGTAGGTCTTTTTACTATATAAATCAGCAGTCTTGTAAAATTCGTAAGAAATTCATCGTAATTCGGAATTCGTTGATTCTAGACTTTTCGGAAAGGTCTTCATTCTCTATAACTTTCGTGTTTTGTGTTTTACGAGAAAACATCGTTTAGAGTGTCAAAAAGGCTAAAAACAGATTTGGGCAGAATTGAATTCGTGGAGATATTGAAGATTTGAGATGAGTCGTTTTTTATGGGTTACTAAGCATTGAATATGTGATCTTATGTGAATTCTTGATTGCGTAATTGAAGTAAGTAACTATTCGTTGCTCCGTATGTATTGTCTGCTAACATGTTCTTAATTGTTTAGTAAGTGAATATTCGTTGCTCCGTATTATTGTGTAACGTATAGTATGTTGTTTGATTACTTATGTTCTCGCATACATGATTTTGTTACCGTAAGTAAGATATTGATATGTGATTAATAAGATAAGAATTATTTTCAGAATCCCACAGTTTTAGTTGTGTATCGAATCATAGAATCCGGTCACTGGATAATGTGGCATATAAAACTAGTTTTACGCACGTTTTGTTGACTTTGTGTTAACGAGGGACGTAAACCAGCCTCATCGAACCATCGAATATATAGCCGTGTCGCTGGCATAGTGCGACCGTAATTTAGAACCGTGGGATTTTGAAATAAGAATATGATTTTTAGATTTGTTTATTGAATAAGAATTTAGATTATGTGAATTATAGAATATGTGGTGTGCTTCTCATCTATACTATATTATAATAGACGAAACATTAAAAGTTTGGTAGTTGGTCGGTCGGTCGGTCGGTCCGTACGGTACTTGCTGAAATTACTTAATTACCCCTACTTAATTATTCATGTTATTTTTAAATAAAGCACGTTACCTTTTTTGTTTTCCACAACTAAAACACCTTTTTCCAAAAATATCATGGGCAATTCTATTTATAAAATCTTAAAATTAGTAATAACTATTTAATTACCTTCTTTACTAAAACATATAACCTTTTCTACTTAAAATAACAAAACTTGTTCTTTTTCCGAAAGTAACACGGGTAATTTTTAATTTTAAAATAAAATAATAATATTATAATTACAAATAATTAACCACATACCTTTCTCAGCTCAAACACAATATTTTTTATATTTTTCAAATAAAATACCTTTAATTCTAAAAATATCACAAACATATAAATGTTAATATATAATTATTTTCAAATTATTTTTTGCAACTAAAACACATCCGTTACCAAAAATACGATGGCTAATTTTATTTAATAAAATAAAATAAAAATATGTTATCTTTTAAAATAAAACCTATTACCTTTTTTAAACACCAACAAATATCCATTATACTATATTTTCCCATTATTGATATACATTTA
>PHNY01286627.1:10151-29694 GCA_003724115.2 Anethum foeniculum | reverse complement strand
ATATATATATATATATATATATATAGGGTAAGGTTCTAGAGAGAACCTCTTTATCAAGAGAACTAGAGAACTCAATCATAACCGTTGATCAATCAAAAATTAAATAAATACAAAAAACAAAAAATAATGGCAGACTTGTAATTTAGTTGAACACTTGAGGGCAATCATAATCTATTAGCTAGTATTATACGGTCATGTATTCTTAAAACAAGGAAATTATCTCACATTACAATTTGATCACAATTCAGAATCTTGCTATTATGGAAATAGAAATATATTATTGGCAGGTATTAGCTGATGGAACAAATCACGCACAATATACTCCCTCCGTCCCGCTAATGTTGGCCATATTTTCATATTTGCTTGTCCCACAATTTTTGGCCACATTTGTTAATTATGGCAAATTAGAAATTTGTTTTCCTAACTTGCCCCTTGTTATTAAACAAAATTATAAAAGAAAAAAAAATATAAAGTACATTAATTATTTCCATACAAATTACATAAGCAGCTGTATAACATAACTACACAAGCATACGTCGGGTTAGTCATATTTTGACTTTTTATCATTATCAACTTTTTGGTGAGATCCAGTAAAACTTATGAAAAAATTGCAGGACTCCTTTTATCATCAGGCCATTCAAGTGATTGTAATCTTAGGCCATTCAAGTGATTTTGACGTTGTTTAATATAATCTTTAGTATCTTTCCTAATTTACATCATATATATATATATATATATATATATTTCAAAGTAAAAAATTTATTGAGGGTAAACTTGAGAAACAAAGTATATACTTAGTAAGTTTTGTTGATTGCTAAATATATGGTTTTTGATTGATGGCCAATATTAGTGGGACTGGGGAGTAATATTTATGTCTGGTGATAGCTTTAGGAACCCTAAACTGGTTTTCGGGCTCTTTCAGTTTACGAGGACCAATATAAAGATTATTCATTCTTTTGATACTTATTATATGTTACTGAGATCATTTTCTAAATTGGGGTTTCATGACTTGGCTAAAGATGTTCTTTATTGTCTAAGACTTGATGGGTATTTGCTTACTCTTGCGTTTTACAACTTTCATATAATGTCGTTTGCCAGTGCAGACAAGTTTGATGTTGCTAAAGAATTGTTTATTGCTTTAGAGTTGTTAATTCTGCAGTCCAGTAGCGATAGAGTAGGCAGAACATGCTTTTTTTTGTATACAATAATGTTTTAAGCTTGTTGGAGAGGGAAAACCAGGTCAACGAGGCTGTATGATTTTTTTGGGTTCATATTTTGAGATCGAAGTGTTGTTTGCACATTCGACGTTGTGCTCCGAGGTATGTGCAAAGTTGGAGAACCAGATAAGGCATTTGTTCTGTTCGCGGGATGTTGTTTCATATAACATTCTTATAAATGGAGTTTGTCTAATTGGTAATGGAGTTGGAGCATATGAGTTATTATTGAGAGGAATCCAGTCACAAGATCAGTTTTCACAGGATGTTGTTTCTTATACATCAGTAATATCAGGTTATTGCAAATGGATATGGCTTCAAATCTTTTTGATCAAATGATTATTAGAGAAATTAAGCCAAATTTAGTTAACTTTAACGCAGTTATTGATGGGTTTGGTAAGACTGGAAACATGAGTTTAGCACTGAGTATGTATGCAAAATCTCGATTGTCCTCTTGATGTTGTTACATTCACATCTCTCATCGATGATCGACCATGGTTTGAAACTTTGGAATGAAATACATACAAGGAAGCTGCATCCAAATGTTTATACTCTGTTATTATAAATGGCCTTTGGCTCACAATTTCTAAAATCAGTTAGATTGTAGAGGTGATATTGCACCACAACCATTTCTTTATAGCCCTGTTATTGATGGGTTATTTAAGTCTGGCAATGTGGACGAGGCATATGTGATTCTTGCATAAATGGAGGAGAAGAAATATACACCTGATAAACTAAATTCACCATTCTTATACTTGGGCATTGCATGAAAGGTAGAATGTTTGAGGCCATTAATATGTTTAATAAAATGTTGGGAGTTGGTTGTTCACCCGATAAAATTATTATCAAATCATTGATTTCATGCCAACATTTATGCCTAAAGAAGCCCAGGCAGTAGCTGGACACTTGTATTAAGTTTGTCATCGTTAAGAGGATTCCAGATCAGGCAGTACGTAGCTGGACACTTGGATTAAGTTTGTCATCGTTAAGAGGATTCCAGTACTTTGAGAATCTTGATTATAGGTTACTAAATATGGAATCTTTATTACCATTTTCTTTAAAAAGAATCCCGTACAATTTTAGTGGATAGTTTAAACAATTTTTTTGTGTAACATGACCCACACGTAGAAAAAGTATTTAAAAAATTGATATAAAATTTTAAAACTTTTATTTTATTAAAAATTTAAATTTTAAATTTTTTAATGGAAACCCATGGTTTAAACTCGAGGAATAGAATTCATTACAACTATTTTCTAAGAAAAATTAATTTAAAATACACTTAATAGGACCATTTAAAATGATGAAATAAAAATATTATCTTTTAATTTATCAGAAAAATCTTCATTTTTATTTTTATTATTGTCAAGAATATTCTCGTTCAATTTTAGTAAACAATTTAAAAGATTTTTTGGTATAATGTGCCGCGTAAGTTGAAAAAGGTGTAAATAGAATTTTAATTTTTTAGTTTGATGATTTTATCTTGTTAAAAGTCTTAACTTTTTTTTTAAAAAAAATAAACAATAAGTAAAAAAATATTGAGAGAACCATTTAAAAAGATGTACTCCCTTGTCCATTTCAATTCTTATCATTTTCTATTTTGGGATGTCCCATCCAATTCTTTACATTTCAAAACTTTCCTAAAATAGTAAAAGTTTTAATAATTAAAAAATTTTAATGGAACCACTTCTTCCCACTATTTTTTACTATTTCTCTAATCAATTACTTAAATAATAATAGTTTCCACCATTTTACTCACTTTTCTTACACTTTCTACTACTTTACTCCTATTTCTTGGTATCTTGGTATCGTGTGCAATCCAAGTGATAAGAAATCACTTGGACGGAGGGAGTAATAAATAAAAAATGTTTAGTATACTACGGAGAATCTTTCTTATATTTTCTTCTAACTAAAAACTGTTATAAGAAAATAGTTCCTTATTATTTTAGTGGCCAATTTAATAGAATCTTCGTAATATTTTATTATAATTAGTATTATTGGGAATAGTGCCATATTTTTTTAGTGACCAATTTAATAGACATTTAATAGAATCTTTCACCAACTTTTTCTCCTAACTAGAAAAGTTAAGCCTTGTTTCTTTTTCAATTTAATGCTCTTATTTTATAAAAATCTTAAATTTTAATTAAATGAACCACTTAAGAATCTCATATTATATTTTAGTAAATTATTAATAGTGAATATATTTTTGAAAAAAATCAACATTCTGTTTCTTTTTTACTTTCCGTCATTTAAGACACTATATAGAATCATAGTAAATATTTTTTTAGAAGGTCATTAGGTGAATTCTGAAAAGGTCATTTAGAGAATTTTTACGGTATATCTTAATATAATTATTATTAAGAAAAATTATTTTTTTATGACCAATTTAATCGAATCTTTGATGTATTTTATAGAATCTTTCACTTTCAAGATTCTTTTAAGTGTTTATTTGCAATAATGAGTTAAAACTTTTAAAAAGTAAATTCTTAATAGAATCTTAAAAAGACTTTATTAAGTATTTTTTAAAATTTTACGACCATACTTGAAAAAGCCATGAATTATTTTAAATTATCAAAATTTCATTATAATAATAATAATAAGCATTTTAAAAAATGAGGCTTATAATATGGTTCGAGGAATAATATTATTTTAAAAGTTATAATTTAATCCTAAGATTCCATTGTTTAGAACAAAAATATTTAAATTCAAGTTCGTTAATGGTTTTTGTTATTTTTTATTTCTAAAATATCTTAATTATTTACTAATTAAAATATGTTATTATAAGATTCTTTAAGATTAATTTTTTTATTAAAATTCCAGTAAGTATTTATATTAAATTTATTTATTATATTTTATATTCAACTTCTTCTTTTAGACGTATAATAAAGTTATAAGTGGGAAGATTTGTATTATATGTCAATAATCATAAGATTTTAAGTGATAAGATTCTCTTAAACATTATATGTTGATATATATTAAATTTATTTATTATATTTTATATTCAACTTCTTCTTTTAAACTTATAATAAAGTTATAAGTGGGAAGGTTATCTTAAGTATTATATGTCAATAATCATATGTTGATATATATTAAATTTATTTATTATTTTTTATATTCAACTTCTTCTTTTAAACTTATAATAAAGTTATAAGTGGGAAGATTATCTAAAGTATTATATGTCAATAATCATAAGATTCTGTTAAGTTATAAGTGATAAGATTTTCTTAAACATTATATGTTGATATATATTAAATTTATTTATTATGTTTTATATTCAATTTCTTCTTTTAAACTTATAATAAAGTTATAAGTGGGAAGATTATCTTAAGTATTATATGTCAATAATCATTATTCCATATTATTTGATAAATAAGATTCTGTTAGTTATAAGTGATGTTAAGTTATAAGTGATTGATATATTAATTTAATTAATTATTCAAGTATTATTTGTTGAAATAAAGATTCTCTATTAAACAAGAATATTTGAAGTAAATTTTAATTTTTTTAATATCCATTGAAATGTTACTTTTTATTTTTCAAAAGATCTTAGTTGTTTAAATATTAAAAGATATTATTATAAAATTCTTTAATATTAATTTTTATTAAAATTTCACCAAGTGTTTTATACCAAATTTTTTAAGTTTATTTTATATTCAACCTTTTTTTAAAGTTATATGTGATAAAATTCTTTAAGTATTGATATGTTAATTTAATTAATTATATTATTTGATTAAATAAAGATTGTTACAGTATAATATTCTCTTAAATGACCATCTTCCAAACATGACACCGGGGTAGTAAGATTAGATCTTGTGGCCAAAAATTGAAACCTTTGACATTGGATTTGCCAAGTTTCATTATATTGTAATGTGGTACAAACTTTAATTAGTTATTTACGAGATAGTCATTGTTCCTTTAGAAAAAATATATCAACTTTTAATACATGTTTCATGATCACTTAAAAAGATCTTAATTATATGGTACTCCAATTACTAATCATAACCTTTTTTTATAAACAATTTAACATAATTTTTCATGTGGTATACACTACTGAAAGTGGAAAGTTAAACGGATAATTGCTTTTTTTAATTTAGTGTTGATAATTTATTAATTTAGAAATTAATAATTTAAAAAATCTTAAGAGGACCATTTGCAAATGAATTTTATAATTAAAAAATAGTCACAATATTTAGTGGATTTAAGAGAATCTTCATTATATATTACTAAATGTAATTGAATTTTTTTTTAATTCAGTGGACAATTAAAATAATCTTCATTATATATTATTAAATGTTACTCATGAAAAATTAAGAGAATCTTCATTAATTATTAGAATCTTTGTTTTTTTTATTAGTGTTAAGGAAAGTCCCTTGGACAATTTAAATGAATCTCTCGTGTAATATGACTTTGTAGAAATTTTTTTAATTTTTTTATTTCTAATTTTGATGTTTTAAGTTATAAAAATAAACTTAATTTTAAAATTTTTAATAGAAACATGAGTAAAATCCATTATTAATTTGTTTTAAAAAAATAATAATTCAAAATCTTTTAATAACGCTGTTTAAAAAGATGTACTAAATAAATAAATGTCTCTAAATTTATTGGAACAATTATGAAAATCTTTTGAGTACTATTACCCACAAGTAAAAAAAGTTTTAAATAGACTTTTAATTTTTTAATCTGATGTTGTTACTTTATATAAATTCTTAAGTTTTTTTTAAAAACATTATAATTTAAAGATCTATTTTGATAACGTGTTAAAAAGATTCACGAAATAAAAAGTATCATGTATCACTCAAGAGATCTTCTTTATATGTTACTCTAGTTACTAATATTAAGAAAATTGTAATAATCTTTAAATGGACAATTTAGTAGAATCTTTGATGAAGTATACCTAATAAACGAATATTGCTTTTTAAATTGGATGTTTTAATTTATAGTTTATAAAATAATAATTTAAAAATATCTTAAGAATACTATTTGAAAAAAATTTAAAATTAGAAAAATGTTAGTTAATAGAATCCTTATTGTATTTTATTGAATATAATAGAATCTTTTTTCATAAAATTTTAGTGGAAAATTAACGGAATCTTTGGTGCAATATGACGCACTTGGAAAAAGTGTTACATGTTTTTTGAATTTTTATTTTAATGATATTAATAGGATCATATAAGTAAATAAACTATATAAAAAATGTCTTTTATTATTAAATAAAGAAATAAATTTACCGAACTACTTATAATAATTTTCGTTTCTCCTAATTGTTTTCTAAAAAAGTTATCAACATGCGGAAGATAATAAAGATTATGTTGGTGTATGCTCTTTTCTATAAAAAAAATTAAAAAAATTCTACAAAGTGTTCTTTTTCGGTTTCTATTAATAACATTTACATGTTATACTTTATTTCGTTTCCAAACATAAACCTATATGATTTCTTCTCACGTGCATGATTGTGTTAGTTCCCCGTAGAATACCTACCTAATTTAATCGATCAAATTAAAATGGATAGTGTGTAGTAAAATTGGTAATTAAGAAAGATAGTAAATGGAAAGAGAATAAATTAATAAAATCTTGATTGATAACACAATAAATGAAAGGCGTAAGGTTGTAAGTATAATCTATTCAATCAAATCTTTTCAAGCGAGGAAAGATTTGTATGGAAATACGTGTATTTATAAATATATTGCTTTAATCCATATACTACCCTTGTTTATTAATCAAGTATATATCTTGTATTTTTTTAAACAATCTAGACCACATGATCTAAATCAAATCAACGGTGATTAGCTGTCTGGTTCTCCCACTAAGGAGGGATCTCTTTTGAACCCTTCTCTATATGATATATATATATAGAGAGAGACAACCAGAGAGAGGCGGAAGTGAGAGATGGTAGAGAGAGATGGGAGAGTAGCTGAGAAAAGGGGAAAAGGGGGGAATACATTTTGGTGTAAGGGGGAAAAGCAACGGGGGAAATATTTTTGTTGTTAAGGGGGAGAATTTTGGGAAATAATGGGGGGAATTAGTAAACGCGTGTTTTTTTAATTTTTTAAAATTAATCATCGATAACGGTTATAATTCAAACCGATGTCTAAAGAAAATCGATAACGGTTATGTCTTGAACCGATGTCTAACGTTTCTCTTTTTTTGAAAATAACTAACAACAACAGTTATTTTCGTGACCGATGTCTAATTGACACAGTAACATCATTTTAAAAATAACCGATGTCTAAAAGGACTATAATATCGGTCGTCTGAACAACCGATGTCTAAGCACCGATATCTATCGACAGAATTCTAGTAGTGAGTTCCTTCAAAATTTGTCTAAGAGAACTTTATGCAACCCGGGGGGCATATATCTATTAGCAGAGTGCCTCTATAAATCATCCCTATATACTCCCACTTACTTGGTTCTTAAGTTTTAGTACAAGTATTAAACCTGGCCAAATGCATGGAGATTTAGAAGTTAAGGTTTGTGTTTTAAGCATATGTATATTTTTATCAAGAAATTTGTGCTTCTTTACTTGCAAGAGACTGATCACTCGTTAGCTGATTATTAGATCACTCTGTATCATTCAGGAGACAAATAAGAAGATACGACAACAAGGTGATTACTAATCTTTGTTCGTGACATGATTATTGGGTTTGGAAATTGGGAGTTTGAATGTCGCAAATCCATTCCCAAACAATGTAGGCTCAGTTCACATTTGGCAAGGCTTGGAAGATTAGATAATTCCATATAAACTTAACCGGTGTATTTCAGAAAAGCTTCGATGGCTTCGATACCATGAGATTTCTGGTTTTGGACACCTATAACAGTTATTTATTTAAATTTCTGCAATTACTATTTCCATAATATAAAATAATTATAAAATGAGATACACTCTAAGATCCACAATCAGAATATTTTGTTTCCGTCAGCTGGTGCTGGTTTTTGAGTACCATCGCACCTATACTCTCTTCTGACGTTCCCTTGCGTCAAGGGCTATACTTTTGTGTCGGCTTACTGCAGCTGCATTTTGTATGTACAACTAATTTCTGGGGGAAAAATTGCTTGTTTGCTCTTTAATTCACTGGCTGAATGGCTGAAGCAGGAATTCTAGCTAGCTTTCTTGGCATCTATGTCCATTTCGCTAAACTTGGACAAGAAGCAACTTTTGTGACTATTTACAAGTTAGTATTGAAGCTTAACAATCATGGTGGTGGGTTAATCATGGTGCATTAAACAGTTTTACGTTGCATGTTAGAACCGAGTTATGTTCTAATTAAGATGTCTGTGTCAGTTTTAGTGAATCCCGTTTTACTTTCATGACCAAACCAAAACTAAAATTCATTCGTTGTTCAGGCGAAACTTGAGATTATAGCTAAATCCGTGTGCTCACTTCACATTATGCAAGGCTTTAAAAATTAAGATAATTTCATATAAACTAAACTGTGGTCTCTCGCAGAAGCTTTTAATGGATTCACTACCATGAGGCATGAAGTTCCTGATACTTGACACCAACTAGCTTTGTTTTTCTGACTTGGCTATAGGTTCACTTCAAGAATGCAGCATGACATGTCTTGTTGGTTTTAGTAATTGTGCCAGAACAGAATAACATAGAATTAAAATAAGTTTAATGGTTAAAGAAGAGTTAAATAGCAACTGTCTTTCCTGCTCTAAATATACATAAGAAGGTTATAGAATATAAACATGAGAGTGGCCTTTGGCATAATGGTATCGCCCTCTCTCCCGCTATTTAAGAGATCGAGGATTCAAATCTTGTGGAATGCGTGTGTGAGTCCTGACTAGCAAATAAATATAAGCAAACAACTTGGTCAAAAGTTGTTGAAGTGGTTATGCTCTGAATATTGCAGCATATGCAAGCCTGTGCTGGTTGTTTGGCATGAACCGTCATCCCCGATCACGTTTCTGGAAAATATACACTATATGTTAGTATGGAATCCACAATCAAGATAGTTTTAAGTATACACTCATATATTCAATCCAATCTTCTCACTGAAAGTATAATTTTGTTCTTCTAAAACATATTTTAAGATAGTCATTGACTGACTAATATACATAATTAGGAGCGCCTAAAAAAAAAGAGATATCCCTATACATATTTTAAGAATTTTTTTTAGAAGATCGAATTGCAAGAGATATCCCTATAAAAAAAAGAGAAAATGATTGGGTTCTTACTGGCGTGGACGTGATGCCCAAAGGGAACTTAGTGCTCTAAGGCGGCCATGATATTCCCCGATCACCAGAAAGCATTTTGCAGCTTGTCGAACTGTAAATATCCGATGCAGTTGGTGAAGAGTTTGCTGCCTCAAGTTATCAGCCTGCAATTATAACTAAAACTAATCATGCACAGATTGAACTATGTTATGGTAAATGGAATAGTAACTATAGTATGATTGATTACCATGTAATCATTAAACTAAGCTATCAATATCATTCAACGCGCGTGCTCAAAGATTAAACAGTAATTAAATTCAAGGATTCGAGTACATGATTCTGAGAGTTGGTCTTTATAAATGGTAAGAGCTTTTTTTATATTAATTAATTCACTGCCAGCAGCCATGTTCATAGACTGAGATATCACAACAGACACTACAGTTTGTAAATTTGAAATTTAAATCTTGAAGACAGTTATATTATTTCAGAGTATCTAATAGCTCTTGCTACCTGACAAACAAAACCTTCGAAATTGGAAAGCTTTCCGAGAGCAACAGCCATTTGATGCATTCCATCGCTAATAGATCCAATGGCGATTGTATCAATTAGAGACTGTTGTAATTGCTCTAGTCCTTGGGATAGGGCATCCTCTGCCAGCTGTGTCGAGTGCTGAAGGCTGTATATGTCCATAAATTGCTGCTCAGTTAGCAAATCCAGTTGAGATATTAACATCTGATCAGTATTAGTAATTGGTTAGTGAAAATTAAAGCATCAGAATTAAGTTATATTATTACATGAACTATATATATCAGTGCTTAAAGATCGAACCTTGATTAGATCCGAGGGGCGGAAACCACCTAGCCACAGAAAGCAATGTTCAGCTGGACTAGTCCACATCCCTGTGATTAAGTGAAAAACATCTGATTTGGCTGCTACTCCTTTCAGGTGGAAAATTTCATCATAATGTGCAATGTGTCGGTCAACTATCATCCGCAAATCACTATCTGATAAATGAGCCTGCAATCCTGTCCGGAGCTCCGCCATGTGCCTGTTGTTATCATCCAACCATCTTGCATATTCCATGTCAAATATTGCAGCACCTAAAATTGTAGCAATTTGGAAAATTCTAGCGTGAAGGAATGTAAATAATCTTTTAACAATGTGAGGGTGACATTTATATCAGACAATATTTTGTTTTATAAGAAACTAACATATAGAATGAGTAAGAGGGATAATGTAAGACACAAAAAATAGGCTCACCTGGACTGATGTTCCCGAAACCACTGCTACCTCCCAACAGCATACCCTACTTTGTAAGAATATTATTAGTTACAAAACACTAATCAGATACTACCACTGTGATAAAAGACTTAAATATATGTTAAGGACCTGAGTTTGGGATTGTTGAAGGTCCTGCTCAATCTGAGAAAGCCTTATTCTGCTAGATTCCAGCTGTTGCACATAGGCCTGCAGATATGAAGAGAAAGATCAATTCTGTAATGCCAATTCACGCTGCAGGGACAAAAAATCTGCTGCTTGTTTTGGTAGATAATGTTACCTTCTTTCTTAGCCTGCTTTTCTTTGCTGCTTCTCGATTTTGAGCCAAACGTCTTAATGTCTGAATTACATTCAAGAGATATTTTTTTGCTTTAAGATTCAAACTTTCGTTTTCAGAAAAGGGAAAAGGCCAAAAAATTTCAATTCGTATAATTAAAAAAAAAACCGAAATTGATAAATATATAACTTATGAAGTATTAGACATAATAAGTACTATATATTTCTGAAATGGTCAATTACAGGAATTTAAGTATCTATGTTATTACCTTTGCATCAGGTGTTCTCTCAGATGCTGCACCTGGTCCCCTTCTCTGCAACATTAAATGATAATAGAGGTGTAAATATTTTCCCAAATAACTAGTGATAAGCTTATCTTATAAGAGAAAACAATGATTTCTTCAATGCCTATTACATGGGCTAATCATGTACCAGTACCACCCTTCCATTTTTGAAGTTATCTCATTTGAAGACAGATTAGAGTCTTAACTAAAATATTAGCTAAACTACAGTAATGATATTTAGTAAATGAGGCCATTTCAAATAATGTATGTTATAACATGTGCAATTTATTCTCCTGTAATCATGACTTGTTAGACAAGGTCACATCAGAAAATCTCACAAAAATCATTAGAATCTTTTTCTGTTGATTTTTTCAAGAGAAAATTTTCTTATGAAAAGAAAGAAAGAAGATAGTAACAAAAGATGCCATCTTTATTTCTTGGAAAATGAAAAGGGAAGAGGGAGAACTAGAGAACCTTTTCAGTTTGTTGAACTTCTGATGGTCTTGGTCTTAGACTATCACTTGCCATGAATTTTGTCTGGTGCTGTAGTACTTGCAGATGCTTCTGGTCAAAAGAACTGTTGATAATCTGGAGATGCTTTTTTTAATTATTACAGATTCTGGCTTTAACCAACCTTAAATATTAATTTAGAATGTGTTTAATGTTGATCCTAAATCAGGACCCTCTCTTCCTGATCTTGAACTCCCTTGTACTGCAAATCAAAAACACCATAACCTAAATCAAACAGTACGTTGACCCGAAATTCGGAAACTCATCTTCTCAAGAAGGATGTCTGCATTATTCTGAAAGAAAGATTTAACTTTGCAGAATGGATTTTGAAAAGTACACACCAAGAAGAACACAAATTTTGGAAATGTAGAAACAGGAGTAACCAAAGCACCCCTTGAATGAGTGCTTTGTACATATATGTATGTTCTTTTTAAATTTTTTATTCATATGAGAAAACATATAACAGAAAACATATAACATATGAGAATTCCGGGATAACCTAGACATGCTGCAGGTCTAACAGGTGTTGCAGAAATCCATGAGGCAAATTCTTTAAAATCAGGAAAAAAAAAAAAAAAATCTACAAGAAGACCATAAAAACTCATACAGGGTAACATCTTGATCTAACATTTTGGTGGCAGTAGTTCCATTTTTTCATGTAGAATAAACAGAGCCTGAAGCCTACACAAATTAGCTTGAACATGAACATAAACTTTCTCTTGATATCTGAGACAAGATTTCTACTTATTAGTGATAAACTACAAATTTGGAATCATACAACATTATGTAAGAAAATGACAGCAAAGATCATAAAGACTATATCATCCTTTTTTCTATTTCATAAAGATTCGTGTTTCGAAAACAAGAAGTTGAAAACTATGCAAGAGTATGATAAAGTACTAAAACACTGCAAAACTACTATGACTTACCATGCAAGAAATTTTTTTGCAAACAATGACTAACATCAAAGAGTCCCCAAACGGAGCACAATTTCCTTAGGAAAGAAGTTGTGAAGATGAAATAAATAGAACTCACCAAAATTTACTTAGAGGTTAAGCCTTGTTTTGGAAAGGCCTAATAAGTGAAAGACACAAGAAACATAAAAAGATCAAAGCTTTATATATCTATGTTGCCACCGCAAAAGGGTCCCTCTATCTTGTTTTTTCTTTTTCAACCTTTTCTTTTTTCTGTTGAAAGAAACCTAATTGCACTTGAGGATTCTGTTGGAGTAGCTTTGTTTTATCCTCTTCTGTTGTAGTAATAATTGGTTTGTATCAGATTTTGAGATTCATCCCATGGTCAGAAGATCTTGTCCTGCCAAAACTACTCAGAACCTCTTTATGGCTTTGTGGGGTTTGATGTTTGAAGACTAAAATTTATATTAGTAAATGCACATAGATTAATAAATAAATACAACTAGGGGAGCCACTTAGATCGTAACTTCGACTAACTTCCAAAAATCAGTAAAAATTTTACTTCTAATCCCGGTATGATGCAGAAAATGACAAATATATCTATTAAATTTTCGGTTTCAAATTATTTTAGCTACAACCTTTTGAAATTCGGGTTTCGCCACAGCAAGTAAACATATGATGTTCATGTTTGTATGCCAGAGTTTTGGTTATGTAAATTATTTGTAGGGTCTTTGGACTTTGGCTCCAACTCCACCCTCTATCTTTCCACTCCTAACTGCCTTTGTCTTCTAGTTGGACCTTTTGTTCAGTTCCTACAACATGCTACAGATATTACTAAAATGTATAGATATTTAATATCAAAAGGGCTTCAAGACAGATATGGAGGAACAAATTTATGTTAGTTTTCTTGGAATTTGATTGTACTTCTAACAACTTTTTCACTGTCTAAAGCTGAGAAAGATAGACATTCAAAGTTCATTTCAGCTTGTTAGTTATTTCAATGAACTGTACTATTTAATATTCATGTCCTTGTTTTGATTGATCTTGTATAGATAGACAAGTAAGTAGCTCTTTTGACCAAGATTACTAAATGGAAATAATGCTAAATAGAAACAAACAAAAGAAGATAAACTAATGTATTGACTTTAATATTGCTTTAGTTGTTTATACACTTAAAACCAATAATACATTTGTTAGTATAAGCCCATTGCAAAAAAGTCAGGAGTAAAATACTTAATAAACTAATCCAGATATTAGGGATGGATTAGTGTTGTATTATTTTCTCTTTTCTGATTGGTAAGCAGCATATATTCCCTTTCACCACCTAAACCTTTAAACCATGCCATATCAAGATTCCACTAATAAAAACTTGTTTCACTAACTGATACATGTGTCCCTATGCAGAGATCCAAGGAAGAGTGGATTCAGTTCTATGTTTCTTAATGTATACAATTAATAATATTGTTTTGTGCCCATTTATACATGTATAAGTTTGCTCCCCCTAAATTGACCTATGATAATCATGTAAAGACACACAAGAGGTTAAGGGATTAAAAAACAATTGCAGGTGATAATATGAATGAAATCCATGATTTATGATGCATGTATCCAAACACCAGAACAAAATTAAAAAAATGGAAGTGAGAAATTGACTTTGTATAATTATGACATTATTTGTTTCAACTTTCAACTACCAATCCATTATACTCCTAGTTAGTAATTTGCATCTTCCAAAATCGAAACTATGAGATTATACAAAAGAGAATCATCTTTAAGAAGAAATTATTCATAAAACAAATGATACAAAAGGAGCTTCTTTCTCAAAAAGAAGAAAGAGATCTGGGAGCTAATAAACTGTATTTGATTTAGATACCCTTCTCTACATGAAGTAACCAAGAGAAGTCCTTTTTCTTGATCCTCCTTGTCCATATAGTTCATTCCATTGGAGAAGCTCATTCATATTTTTAGACTCTGATGACACACTGGCACATACCTGTTCATGTGCAAATTTGAAGTCATCCATTCTTCGACCCATAAATGGTCTCTCGAGTGAGGAGAAGTGTTAGAATATTAATATAAGATCCTGGAAAGGTCATTCTCTAACATCTTGAGGTGGTTTTAGAGTGACTGCTTCCTTGACATGATGATTCTTACAGGGCTTTGTCAGCTATCTTTTACAGAACAACTCTGGCCTTTGAAGAGGTAGGATCACTGATGCTTTAAATGTATCCTCTACATTTTCTAAAGCGCCAATATCATCAAAAGTAACACCAATGTCGTTGGGAGGAATAACTTCCGCAATTAATCTCTTCTCGAATTCATTTCCAGGAACCACGTATTCAAGTGATTTCTTCAAAATCTTGGTTTCATAAAATATTGAGCCCAAATCTAACATGGCTAAAGATGAGTGTGCAGAATATAGTGAAATGTGACAATAATACGTTGTTTAGGTTTGTTTCATCTTCCATTGTAGGGTGTAACATTTGAATTTCATTGGACCTCTCTCTCACATGGTCCTCGTAAGAAAACATAAAAGAGCATCCTTAGCTTCGGAGGACTGGACTCTCACAATAAAGGATCCTCAAATTTATATTTTCGAATATTCTTTATTACAATGTATTTTAATAGTTCATTTTATTTATAAAAAAGTTATGTAAGTTTATATTAAACACAAATTGAGAATCTATGTTTAAAATTATCTTCATTCTAAAATTAAATCGTATACAAAAAACTAGGGTTTTGTTCCCTAAAAATTGGGTGGGTGTCAGAGAGGTTTATCTAATACACTACTCGAGGGGTGTTGGACCGATATTTTAAGGACCCAGATTGAAGCATTTTTTCCCTTTCGTTATAAATATTCACGAATTGGACGGAAAGGTAAAAAGTCCAATCCAAAGATATTTATAACCTTTCAAATAAACGATCTGCAAATAAGGTCTACTTTATTATTTTTCATTAAATAATATGCAAATAAGGTTTGCTTACGCGCTAGCTCGAGTGTCTTATTCATACCCAGATCGAGTTTTGGATAGGAGTGATATTCCTATCGATGTTAAGAATATTTTGTTAACTGAGTTGCAGTAATACAAGCAATATTTGTTCGTCAAATAAAAAAAAAACCTTTCTGTTCGATCGGGGATATTTATAATTGAAAGGGGGAAAAAAACTTTAATATAGACGCCTAAAATATTGATCTAAGAATTATGAAGGAGAGTGTTAGATAAAATTTAAATAACACATCCGGGTTTAAGGAACAAAATCCAAACAAACATATACACGTCTATTTACATTCGATATGTGTAAGAAAAACAATTATAAATTAAATGTTAAATATAAAACCAGTCCATATTTGAAATTAAGAAAAACAGTTAGTAAAAAAACACAAAAATCAGGAATAAAAAGAGTAGTATGTTTTTTGGGCCAGCCCATTAAACAGCCCAATTTATACCTTAAATCATGGCGCCTTTCTTCTTTCCGTTTTGAAATCCCCATACCCAAACCCTAACCTGAAAGTCGCCAGTTTATCATCAACATCAACTCTTGTTTGAAATGGCGATTCTGCTTAACAAATCAAAACAATACTTCCTCAATCTCCCCTCACACCTCATCTCTCCTCTCTCAACACTCCCCTCCAAACCCCTCTCAACACTCCAACAACAACCAATAGACGAGATAGACGAGTCGGATCCAATCAAACCAATCCAACTCACCCAATCCGAAACCCTAATTGCGGATAAACTCCACTCAACTATTAGACTCCACCACCGTAACAACCCTAACCCTAACATTACCAATACTTTCAATCCTTTTCTCACGATCGCCACTCTCTCTTTCGAGTTCTCGCGAATCGCGACAACTGTGTCTTCCAGCGTCGTGCGGCACGTCATTCACAAATGCGGTGCGACACGGCACGGTATTCCGTTTACTCAAACGCTAGCGTTTTTTAATTGGGCGGTTAATTTTGTTGATTCGAGTGATGTCTATAATGAAATGATTGATGTGTGTGGGAAAGTGCGGAAGTTCGATGTGGCTTGGTGTTTGATTGAGAGTATGAAAACGAGGAATGTGGAGGTGTCGAATTTTACGTTTGCGGTTTTGATTAGGAGGTATGTGAGAGCTGGGTTGGCTAGTGAGGGGATTCATGCGTTTAATAGGATGGAGGAGTTTGGGTGTGTAGCGGATACCATTGCGTTTTCTAATGTTGTTTCGGTTCTTTGTAAGAAGAGGAGGGCGGTGGAGGCGCAGGCGTTTTTTGATGGGTTGAAGGATAAGTTTGAGGTGGATGTGATTCTGTATACTAGTTTGGTTAATGGATGGTGTAGGGCTGGTGATATTTCGGAAGCAGAGAGGGTGTTTAGTGAGATGAAGGAGGTTGGGATTCAGCCGAATGTGTATACGTATAGTATTGTTATTGATGCTTTGTGTCGGTGTGGGCAGATTACTAGAGCTCATGATGTGTTTGCGGAGATGATTGATACTGGATGCCAGCCGAATGCTATTACTTTTAATAATTTGATGCGAGTACATGTGAAGGCTGGACGGACGGAGAGGGTTTTGCAGGTTTATAATCAAATGAGGAAGCTTAATTGTGCTGCTGATACTATTACGTATAATTTTCTTATAGAAACTCATTGTAGGGATGAGAATCGCGATGAAGCTATTAAAGTTATTAATACAATGGTTAGGAAAGGGTGCGAGGCAAATGCTTCTACATTTAACCCAATATTTAGGTGTATTTTGAAGGCGGGGGATGTTAATTCCGCTCACAGGTTGTTTGCGAGGATGAAAGAGATTAAGTGTAAGCCTAATACTGTGACTTACAATATATTAATGCGGATGTTTGCTGATTCAAAGTCCGCAGACATGGTTATCAAACTTAAACAAGAGATGGACGAGGGTGAGATTGAGCCTAATGTGAATACATACCGGATTTTGATATCACTATATTGTGGGATGGGACACTGGAATAATGCATACAAGTTTTTCCGAGAGATGATGGAAGAAAAATGTTTGAAACCAAGTCAGGCAGTGTATGAAATGGTTTTGCAGCAGCTGAGGAAGGCAGGACAGATAAAAAAGCATGAAGAGTTGGTTGAGAAAATGGTTATTAGAGGTTTCGTTGCCAGGCCTTTATAATTTATTAGCAAAAGGTTTTGTTGCCAGGCCTTTATAATTTGTTTGCATTGTAGTTCTCTTTGTACTGCAATATATTTACATTGTAACTTTGCAGTTCCAAGAAAACAAAAAAAAGAAAATACAAACAAATAAAACATGTGTAATAAAACTACATAGCTTATGTGAAAAGAGAATATACGGTGATGATCTTGCAAGTTTTTTGAAGTTGATAATTTGATATGACAGTTTATTTTCACCCTTTTTTGAAATTACACTCTAAAAACATCCGTGATTGGGACATGCACATACACAAATAATGTCAATTTTTTTTAAACTGTGCAAGTGACTTGCAAGTCCTTTAAAAAGCTGCTGTTAAATCGTTTTTTACTTATAATTTACTACATAATCTGACGTATAGTGTGGAAAACAATTAGATATGCAAGTTAATCCTAATCCACAGCAATGTAGCCCTCGTTCTCATCTATTTATCATTCCATTGCATTCAATATATGCTTTTACATGTATATGCAATGTTGACCAGGAAAGGCGGTGTTATCAGTTTCATAAAATACCCTGCTCCATCCTTAAGTATGATAAAGCAAGTGTATCCGAAAGTTGAATAATTATAATGCCCTTTGTCCAATTATCCCTCCTCCCATATTGTCTTAGTAGTTTGAAGTTTTGATTCTGGTGTTTTGGTCAGATCCATTGTTATCTAAATATATCTGGCTTCTTTTGATTAGCTAAACTGGCTGTTGCCTCCCTCGTTTTCTTTACTGTTTTGTTGGACATCTGATGAAGATGAAGATGAGGATCTTGTTAATATTCTAACCTTCACTTTGCCGTGATTTTTTCTTAATATCTATGAGCAATTGTGCCGCGTGCAAATTTACAGTCCCTCCTGTTTCTGCTGTCTTGATCTCAACATAATGAATTAAGCACTATATGACTAAAGTAGGCTTCTTTGTGAACTTTTCATTTTTTTAAGCACTGTATGGCATTGATATGCAGATCCATTTTTTATGGCACCTCAAAAGGCACTTGAAACCATCGGCAGAACTTTGAGTTATCAGTATGAAAGGTGGCAAGCAAAGGTTAGTATAGTGTTTTTTCTACCAGTTGTGGATTTTTTTTCATATTGCTCTCGTTACTATTATAACAATTAATATGTCAGGTAAGATACATGATTCAGTTAGATCCTACCGTTGAAAAAGTAAAGAAACTCTGTAATACATGTCGTAAATATGCCAAGTCAGAGAGGGTATTGTTTCACTACAAAGGACATGGTGTGCTAAAGCCAACTGCCATCGGAGAAATTTGGCTATTTAATAAGGTTTTCCTGCTGATCTGTAAGTTAAAGAATTTTATTTGGTTTTTTTCTTATACTAGATCTTGACGTCATTTCAACATATGGTGTAGAGTTGTACCCAATACATCCCATTACCCATTAGTGAACTTGACTCCTGGTTAAAGACACCTGAAATATATGTTTTTGACTGCTCTGCTGCTGGAATGATTGTGAATGCCTTCATTGAGGTATAGACAACTTGCTTTGACTTGGTGGGTTTATGAAGTTGTAATGATGCGAAGTCGATGTAATTTTTCTTACAGCTCTTATAACTTTATATATATTGACTGTGAACAGCTCCAAGATTGTACTCCTACCAGCTCTCCTGCTGGAACTCCTAGGGATTGCATCTTATTGGCAGTTTGTGAAGCCCACGAGGCGCTTCCTCAGAGTGTTGAATTCCCCGCTGATGTATGTACGTCCTGTCTTACGACTCCTATCCAGGGATG
>PHNY01286620.1:555-12334 GCA_003724115.2 Anethum foeniculum | reverse complement strand
TGTTTCTGGGTTGGGCGCAAGTGAACCGGGCTAAAATTGGCCCAAATGAACCGGGGCTAAAAACGATGCTGGACTGGATTTAACCCCGGCCCAAACAACTAGGATTATTTATATCCTATCACACCTTAAAATACGTGCCCAATGTAAAGAAATGAAAGGGACGGAGGAGGGAGTAGAAAGTTGCCCGGAAAGCATCCAGATATGTAAGGAAAGAGAAGTATTCTGGGTTACGAATGCTGGTTGATCACCACAATCATCAGAAAGCAACTGGCTAATTCAAACATTAAATGATGATCCATGAATTACTCAGATTATGAATGAGGTTTAAAACAATCTTGTTGATTAAAATTTTTTGATACCCGTATCCAACAGAAAATGCTAAACAGAACTGCAACCTTACAATTTGTCAAAGAATTAAATGGAGTTTAAACCGGATAAGGGTTTGTTTAAGTTCCGCTGATAGTTTAAAAATACAATTTTTTTTTAAAATAAAATTATTTTTTGTAAAAATACGATTTTCTAAAACTTTGGTTAAAAAATACGAACATGAACCGAGTAAATTCGGACTAATTAAGCCCAATATAATCCAACTAAAAGCCACACAATATTTTTTTGTTGTGTTTAATAATTTTTTGTTGCAAATTGTATTAAAAAAATTGTACTCAAATGCGAATCGTATTTCGCAAATATTTCCGGAAGATACTAGCGATTTATATAAGTTTATAGATTAAACACTTTATTTGGTAATTTCTTTCTAAAAATAGTGTATCCATAATAGTAATTTGGCTTAGTCCAAAACTATATTAATTGATTCGGTTACTTTAATTAATTTATTTTTTTGTAGGATAGGTATTTAAGGCTTAAAAATATGATAAAATAAGGCCCGGCCCTCTCCGCACCCTAAATTATGTAAACATCCGCCCCTTTAAACATCATCACGTAATTTCATAGTCTACTACTCAAGCACTCTATCTTTTTACCCAAAAAATGGGTTCTTTGGATGATACAAAAGGTGAAGCACCAACTGGGACTGATCATGTTGATGTTTTCTCATCTGTTCCTTCAACAGATGAAGTCGAAAATGCCATGTCTGAGTTTGAAAGGTATGAAATAGACTACTAGTTCTACTTTTTCCTCCTTTTTTTCGCTTTGCATGGGAGATTTTGTTGATGTATAGAGATGCAATGCAAGTATGAAGTGCTTATCTTCTGTATGTTTGGTTATGAAGTTGTACTTCTTTCTGATACCCGGCATGCATGAGAGAAGAGGCAGTATAATTCTATCTAGGGTTTATGAAACTCACTTCTGAATTTGCTTTATTGTTGGGGACGAAACTAGGATCACAAAACAGTCGGGGGTGCTAAAATGAATTATCGAGAATTTTTAAAGGCTAGACGGGGCGTAAAGTAAATTTTTTACCGATTTTGAACTTAACGTATTGGTTTTATAGAAAAAATTGTTCACCATAGGATATAGGTCTAAGGGGGCATTTTTCAAATTTTTAACATTATGAGAGCACAGAGTAATGTTTTGTAGTTTAATGTTGTCAAATATGTGGGTACCAAGTAAACACATATATACTTTTTTGAAACCTATGAGGGCATGGGCACCCAAAGGCCCCGCCTCTGACCATAGGAGCACTCGCTTGAATACTTCTGGCAAATTCTGGCTCAATCCATAAGCAAAGGAAAGCAGAACAACTAGTTTTTGCTAAAACTTTCAGGTTAGCATGAGCTTCAGCCTAAGTTAGCCTCCGAACCACCCTTGCTCATCGATAGTTGCTCCTTATCGACATGCAAAAATATTGGGGCTAAAATGAATTACCACTAATTTCAGAGGCTAGGAGGGGCTTAAAGTAAAATCTCTACCGATTTTTAACTTAATGTCGTGGCTTTTTAGAAAAAATGTTCACCATAGGAGGACTCGCTGGAATAGTTCCGGAAAATTCTGGCTCAATCCTTCTGGAAAGGAAAGCGACTAGTTTTTACTAAAAAATTCAGATTAACATAGCTTCAGCCAAAGTATTAGCAGGGGCTTCAGCCGGAGTAATTTCCCATAGTTCCATCCCTGCTCATCGTTGTTCCCTATACCGACTTGCAAAAGTATTAGCAGGGGCTTCAGCCTAAGTTAGTTTCCCTTGATTCCGCCCCTGCTCATCGTAGACCGACTTGCAAAAGTATTGGGAGCAAATGGGATTAGAATTAGGTACTCTGGTAGTCCATTCACAAGTATATTTAACAAATTAGCTAACGTTTGCACTTGTACTTGATCGTTTCTTTGTTCTCTATTGCAATTAATTTTAAAACAGCAAGAAAAAGTTATTGATCATTTAAAGGAAAAAAATTGTTTGAGTTGTTCATAGATTAGTAAATTAATTAAAAAAAAAAAGTTAAGATAAATCGTGGCTTATGTCTCACTAATCCTGTTTAAGCAACAAAGGTTCTTGATCTTTCAATTTACCCAACATAGCCACCTTTTTGCACCCTTTTACAGTTTTATGGATGGAACTGGTGGTAGCTCACCTCAATCATCATCAAAACGCAACCGGCTAATTCAAATGCTAAATGATTCACGAGTCACTCAGTTCTCAGGATATCGACGAGTTCAGGAGGCCTATGACTTGCTGAAAACAGATTCCTCAGTTAAGGTACGAAATATTGTTTCAATCTTTTCTCAGGTTCCAGAAAATGATACATAATTAAAAGCTGTAAAAAGAAAATGCAGTGCTTGAAGATATAACGTCTGTACCTGAATTAGTACTCTCTTCTTCCTTGTAGGAAATAGTAGTGTCAATATCATCGGATAAAGCAGTGTGGGAAGCTGTTTTGGGCAACAAGGCAGTGCAGGATCTGAGAGACTCACTGATAAAAGGTATACTGTCAAAAGTTATGATCCACTAATTGCCGTCTTTACATTATCATAAACGGATTAATGTATACAGGCATAGCAGCTCGAATATCTGGTGAAGAATCAGACTGGGCAACTCTCATTCTGAAGTGGATTTTGAGGAGGGCAATGTCGATCTTTGGTGATATGATAGCCAAATTCGGAATGCTTATGGGTGAAACATTTCAGAAAACCGAGTTGGGAAACACCAGTTCAGAAGTTATTAAAAGTTTTAACGGAACAATTGAATCTCTGTTCCTCCTCTCAGTAGTGGTTCTTATCATTGTCGTGGTCACTAGAGGCCGCGAAGTGACTCCGGTTACTTGATCATAATCTTTTGCAGCAATGCCCAATCCTCAACTCCAAGTCTCCAGCTTGTGTAATGCATATAATAAAGTTGGAAAAACAGAGCCCCTGTTATGGTCATTAGAAATATTTACCTATCCTGAGGGTCATATATATTCGAGTATATGCATGTATTCATAGGATTTAAGGTCTCATTGAGGAGGTTGCTGGATTAGAACCTTGGAGATTATTTATTTTTTGCTCTATATCTTTAGCAATTGGAACAATTAGTATAGCCATCCCAGTAACTCTTTAACCTATTTGCCCAATTTTAACACAAAGGACTGTCTGTAGTAACTTCATGATGGAGAACTGGCTTTTGCTTAATCATTCAGACTTCAAGGTTGTTCTGAACAAATCAGTTACTACCATAATTAAGTGGGAAGTACCTGAACAAATCACCACAAAATTACCATCTCACTAGATAATTTCGAAATCTTGTTGATTGCTTTCATGCCTAATCAATTTTAACCCCAGCCCCAAAAAAAAGAGTAGCTTATTCTTTGGCACCTAATGAGTTGTTGGATTACAATATATCATATAAAAGATTTGACACATTACAAGTTAGTTCAGTGTCTGCTGTTTCCAAACTAGCATCACAACAGTGCAAGAAGAAAATTTGCAGCATTGCCTAAGCGGGCTTATAAAACTCTCCTAGTTCATTTGAAAATGTTTAACATCTCATAAATAATTAAAATGCACCAATATTAATATAAAATTATGAATTGTCAAAAAGGCAAACTTCACGCCACAATTGTTCTGGTTTGTGGTTAATAATTCTATTTTGCTTCCGCCAGTAAGATCAGTGTTCAACACCTGTAGAACATCATGGGTCAAGACAACCAATATTTTTGGCCCACCATATCACGATCTGCAGAAGAACCTTGGCTGGCAAGCTTCTGGATCTGTGAAGAAAATTCTTCTGCCTGAAAAGTAAATTTTGTGAAGTTTAGCAAATAGAGTTTTGACATTCTCTAACTGTTTAACGCACGACAAATCAAAGCACAAAGGCCTCATGTAGCACAAAGGCCTCATGTAGCACAAGCTCAATCAAGCACAGCACACTTCATAAAAGAGACAGCACTAATACAAGCACTTCGAATATATGTATTTGCACATCATACAGTCACAGATATAATTACAAGAATGATTAGTTGGCATTGTTTAGCAAATAGTAGCAATAATAATCGTCAGTAGCTGCTTTGTAATGAAAACAGTGAATTCATTATATATTTATATAAACTGCTCATGGAAACTACAACATGACATGATTAAATATTTATATGAACTGATGATTAAAACTACAAGGTGACATAATTTGAGCATATAACTATAACTTGCGTTACTAATTAAATAACCACGTACTTTAAAATTCAAATTATCAGTTTATCTCATTATAACAATAAATTAAGGAATAAAGAATATACAGAATATTCAAGAAACAAACTCCAGAAGTAAATAATATAAGCAAAACTAGATATCAGTACCTTGGTAGTACTTTAAAACTAGAACATTGGAGCAATGAGTAAAGAGACGAAAAATATCTGGAACTCACGATTGAAGCCAGAAATTTTATCGGAGGCGACTTACACTTGGAATTCACAATCTTTTTCTTTATCCTCGAATGCCGTATATTTTGAGTTTTAAGTCAATACGGTCTAATATCTACTACACATTGACAGACAGGATGTAACTGACAATTTTTAAACTATACATCACATACCACATACTGCATACAGGAGCACTTGCCCGTGCTTTTGACAAATGATTCTAATATATAAAACAGAAATATCTCTAATCAAAGCTTATTCAGAAAACAGTTGGTCGGAGCGTAGTGCAAGAAGCAGGCTCAGCACAAATTAACTCAAGTCAGACTAGTTATAGGCCACATGTAACATGACAGTTGTATATCTAAAGTACTATTTGCACCTAGAGCACATGAAAAGCTTCAATTACTACCAGACAGCAGGAAAGCTTAAACTTTATGAAAAAGAACCTAACCTTTTCATCAATCCACATCAAAGAACTTAATTGATTGTTTAAGATTCGCACAACAACATCTAGTGGAGTCATCCCATCAGTTGCCTCAAGTTCACCGGCCTAAGTAAAACAAATAAGAAAAGTTACTTTACAGATGAATAATTTGGGTAGCAAGTTACAAAAAACAAAGCACCCACCTGGTTGGCATTAACCGCCTGAATAACTGATTTAATTTGCTCTGTCATATGTTCTAGTTCTCGTTCTATAAATTCAGCCTGCTCATACCTGCAAATCACAGCGCCCAAAACTATCAAATGCTTACTCTAGAAGATAACTAACTCAGGCACTCAGCTAAAACATTTATATATAGATTCCGGAAATTGCTGAGAAATGCAAATTACTACATGTGATAGAGTACAGACACCTAGAAACCACGCCTTAAACATTTGTTTGCACATCAGTGAAATGAAAAGCATTTGCTACTTTAATACATTGAGTTCAGACCAAGCCAAAAAAAAAAACACAACGGCTACTTGATGTGGTAAACTTTCTACAGCTTTTCTTGCACGTTCTTTGCACCACAAATACTACAAACTTAAGTGACAAACATGTGCAAATGAAAAGCTAACCAACAAAAGCCTGCCCTTTCAGCAAGAAAACAGGAGCATTTCAAGGAAACCAAGATCTATTAATGTTTTCTTATCAACACTAGGAACTTATTATTAGGAATTTCAGAGGTGACACTGTGACTGAATACAGCAAGCATATGTATGTCATCAGTCATCACACTTGTGACCAAGTAACAAATCCCACTACAATTTGAGGAGAACTACAAGAACTTTAAAGGAAACAAGATACAACTGATTAGCAACTTCAGAAACTCAAAGTAAGCAACACAAATATATCAATCATAAATATCAATAGAAACTTTGTACTCACATTGCATCTCTTGTAGATGCAGCTTCATCGTCAAGGAGGAGTGCACGCTCATCTTTGTATATACGTTCAGCTTCATCTTCCATACTTAGCAACGCCTTGTCAACCTAAAATCATAACAAAAGAACATAATATTTAATATGTGCATCTTTCATACACAATATTGACATCTTCATAACAACATTAGTACGAATGCGTTATCTTTCAGAAGTCCTCATTCATACACCATTAATCTAATTTCTAAATAAATTGTCACAAATGCCAGTAGACTGACATTTAATAAAAGTAGCCATGTAAAAGTCAATCTCTTTATATATATGGTATTTTTCAGTTTGATATGTATGCCTTCACCATGATTATATAATCAAATTATGTAGTTGAAAAGAAAAACTACCATGTAGGTTTGAATTGTTAGTTACCCTTACTCGCTTTTGAGAAAACGTTCCACAAATTATGATTTTCCTTTCTATTCACAATTCAATGATTCTTGGAAAAAAAGGATCCCAGAGGTTAGCACCAACAAAAGAACGCTACACACAGTTTAGAAGTTGTTCGGCAAGAAACACCAATGTCAAACCGGGCTACAGATTATGCAACTGTACCTCAATGCTACACAACTGGTGATATCTCCAATTAAGTTACAGAAGTGTAAATATTCACACAACTTTTTCTACTGGTAAATAGGATGGAAACGCACAAATACAGAATACAGGTGTGTGTTTGTGCGTTTTTATGGCTTCATTTAGTTCTCAACTCATACGGTTGATTGATCTGCATTCAATAAGATCCAGCATAAGCTTTTAATTGGTACAGTACACATACCCATCGTCTGGTCATCCTTTCATGACCAAATATAATCTAGGGTTCACAGATAAGTTTTAGCAAAGATTTTCTTTGACCAAAATAATATGTTTTTGTGGGGTCAGTAGGTCACTGGTCAAATGTCTTTCTAAATTGTGCATTATAGCAACTTCTACCAAGTGTAATACAGTCATAGATATGCCCCGGATTAGCATCTACAGGCTTCCTGTCTATCATTTCTTCTCAGAAAAGATAACTGTGGTTCTGAATTTCATCATCTAAAAAGGTTTCAGCATTTTGCACATAGCAGTAAGGGTAAACAACTTGAAGCCTATAATAATCAATCAATCTCTACCAAGTACCAAGATAAAAAGCCACATATCATCTAGTTAAACATATGCAAATTCCATGAGCAGAGCTAAAATTTGCATTTGCTATTCATAAGATAGAGGTTATCAGAAACATACCTCTTCCTGATGAGTTTCAATAAGCTCCAGTTGTCGCTCCAAGTTAGTTTGGGTCTCAACTACATTAGCAACTTCAGTCTAATTCAAAGTCATAAAGAAAAATGTAAGAATCTTCCAGCATGCAACAATTGGCGTTTGAAAAGAAAACGAACTTTACATTTAGGTAGTCAGCACGCAAAAGATATAGAATAACTAAACTGAAAATGCAGAAGCCTTAACCATCAGAAATATATCACATAACAAATGATTATTAAGAAGAGAAGAAACAAGAGCTGAGGAATCCCCACACTACCAAAAGCTTATAGAAAATACAAAACCTAGAAATCTTCAAACTAAAGCCTATTAACAAGTACAAGAGAATAACCTCAAGCACAAAAACAATTAGGTTTACAATCTAAAATGTAATACTGGAACATTCCAGGACAAAAGCACCTACAAAATTCTCATACCAGATGCTACTGGATTTTTATAACACATATACTTCAAATAAAAATATGCAGCAAATCAAACAAGTATCCCACATCTTCATCTGATAAACAGTGAATTTTAGCAAGGAGAATGATGCATTACCTCAAGCCTAAGAAGAGCATCACGATTCTGCAAAATCCTCCTATCCCATTCACCTATTGCAGTAGCCTGCTTCCGGAATTTTCCAGTACGGGCCTGTAGCTCTGCATTCCACTCTTTGATGATCTTCACAATATGGAATATGCATAGTCAGTGAACTCAACAAAGACAAAAAGCTGACCAAAGTTTACCAAGTAATTTTGAAAGAGCAGAAAACAATGTTGATGAGTGACAAATACCACACTAATACAAAGTAAAAACATTGCATCAAACCCTCGGGTACTGGGAATTCTAAGAAACAGAAAGGATGGTATAATGGAAAACTGTGGCTGCATTTCATCTTGGTAAACAAAAACACCAATATTATTGAATAAAAAGTAGAGAACTACAATTTTGACTAAGAACACCGTATCATATAAATTTAAATTTTAAAAAAGATTGCACAAGTATAATATGAACAAAAAAGTAGTAGGATAGAAATCAGTAATTGAAAATACACTTGCCTCTTCAACAGAACGTCCTGTGATTTCAGATGGAAGTTTCGGCACAGATGCTGCAGCTGCAGTGGGTGTTGAAGTGGACCTAAAACACAAAAGATCAGATGATCAGTAACACTAGTCCGAATTCTAAAGTATGCTTGAATCAACATTAAGCTTTACTTTGAAAATTATCACCATTCAAGTCAATTGTGACGTGATGGTAAATCTTGTAACACCAAAAAAAAAAAAGTCCAACTGAATTCTTGAAATTCCAAATTTTCAAGAAAGGTATGCAGTCTCCATTTTAGTAGATATTTGATCTACAATATTACTGAACCTTTCAAAAATTTGGAACAATTGTACAAATTAGGGAATACAACTAAGATGCTGATCCATGAGTTTATCTTATAAGATTAAAAGTTATTGCTAGTTGTAATGCAAAAACAATTTTGTTATGTATACTTACCCACTACTAGAAGCTACAGCAAGTGCTGAAGAAGACTGAGCAGCAGAACTGGTAGCCAAAGTTGTTTCAGCTGAAGACTTTGAAGCTGGACCTAATGAAAGTGAGGTGGTTCCAGATGATGTTGAAAAACCTACAAAAGTGGACATTTAGGCACTAGCATAAGTAGTAAACAGATGCTTGTCAAAAGCAAGTTGCGTAAATGTATGACGAGAGTACATTATGCACAAATAAGTATAAATCACTGGCAGGACAAGGTATAAGTAAAATTTAACAGCTTCTAATTCTACCATAAGCTGAGAATATAGTTCTCCATCACAAAGCAAAGTCATTGGAATCATTTTGTGATAATTTACAAGGAGATAGGTATGAATTAACATGGAGAGGTAAACTAAAACTTTCATCATTGGCCAGGGAAAAGGCATTAAATTAAGAGGGGATATATGGAGAAAGCAAGGACCAATCACTAAACAATACATAATGGTTAATTCTAGTTATTATGCACCCTTATGGAAATGGGCATCTATCTCGAATTGCAATTTGAAGTGTCCGATTCATAATAAGTATTTGTATAACATTTCCAATGATAGATGTTAACTTAACATCTATGTTTACAATACACATAGTTCAGCATACTCTTTAGAGTAAAAACTACATGTACAATGCATAAACTTGTAATAAGTTCTACCAAGAAAACAGTTCCAAATCCCAAAAACAAAATTGAACTTTGTATAGCACATTGAAACTACAACTACGGATTATACGTAAAATTTAATTCACCTATAAGGCTAACACATAAACATTATAAAATTATAACTGAAGGCTCACCAAACGAAGCTGTTGTGTTCAGCTGTGATTGTGTTCCGGGGGCAGTTGGGGTTGAAAAACTTACCAGTACTGGCCGATGAAGCGGAACTCCTTGTTGTGCCCAAACTAGCAATAGAGAAAGGAGCAGCAGATGAAGCAGCTGTAGTTGCTTGAGTGGTGGTAGTTGTTCCCGTGCTTAAGCTAAATGAGGGAAATGCCGGTGCTGCAGCAGATGTTGTAGTGGCACTTGGAGTCGAAGTAGCAGCAGGAGTAGAAGCAGCTGTAGTAACTGTGGAAAACAGAGACGAGGCAGCAGTTCCAAATCCTACTGAAGCGGGTTGCGTAACAGCTGCTGTTGCAGTAGAAACAGTATTAGAGGTTGTCGGCGCTGGAGACCCTAAATTTCCGAAACTAACAGCTGATGTTGAAGACCCTGTAGTTGCGAATGAAAAACTACCTGAGGAAGCAGCAGGAGTCTGAGTAGTAGTAGTAGTAGATGCAGCAGAACTTCCTGTCCCCTTAGATAACGAAAACGAGAATCCAGTTGATGGCGCTGTACTTAAAGCTGGAGTTGAGCTCGAAAAGCCAGTAGCTTTGGAAGCACTAAAAGGCGAAGCCGATACTGCAAATCCTGGTGCAGCTGCTGACGATGAGGCTGCACTAGAACCAGCTGGAAATGAAAATCCCAATGTAGACGAAGCCGACGAGCTTGAACTTGACCCCGAACCAGCTGGAAATGAGAATCCAGAAGACGATGAAGCCGGAGTAAACAACGAAGGTGCAGGTGTTGTAGACGCAGGTGTAGACCCTGCAGAGCCAGGAAATGAAAATGCAGGTGCAGATTGGCCCGAAAAAGGCGATGACGAAGCAGCAGAAGCTGTAGTCGAAGTCGAATTAGCACTAGAAGAACCAAACATATTAGAAAATAAAGAATTCGTATTCGGACCAGAAGACGAAGCAGGCACACCAAACGTCGTAGTCGTTGCAGAACTCGAACCAAAACCACTAGTTAACGTACTCGAACCAAACGAAGTCGTTCCAGAACTCGAACCAAAGCCAGTAGTAGCCGAATTTGGTGATGTAAAACTCGAACCAAAGCCAGTAGGCGCGGTCACAGAACTTGCACCAAACGACGTCGTATTAGTACTAGTAGTAGAAGCATTTGCACCAAACGGCGTCGTATTGGTACTAGTAGTAGAAGCATTTGCACCAAACGGCGTCGTTGAATTTGAACCAAACGGCGTCGTAGAAGCACCAAACGGCGTCGCAGTAGTACTAGATCCAAACAACGCACCTCCACCAAACGAAGCCGAAGAATTCGCACTCACACCAAACGACGTCGTTGCATTTACATTCGCATTTACACCAAACGGCGTCGTAGAACTCGTATTAGCAGAAGAGCCAAACGACGTCGTTGCATTCGCATTAGCACCAAACGGCGTCGTAGAAGTCGTATTAACAGACGAGCCAAACGACGTCGTAGCATTCGCATTAGCACCAAACGGCGTCGTACTAGTTGGAGTGGCAGATGAGCCAAACGGCGTCGTAGTGGTCGCAGACGACGCCGTGCCGAAGAGACTAGACCCGGTGGATCCGAACATGGAGGAGGCGGCGAACGGCGAGGAGGAGGCGGCGGGGGAGGAGGTGGAGGTCGGAGCCGATGCTGACGTGGGGAAGCCGAAGGAGAAAGGGGAGGATCCGGATGAGGTGGAGGATCCGAAAAGAGAGGAAGGTTGGGAGGAGGAGGAATTAGGGTTAGGGTTTGGAGAGGAGAGAGGGAATAAGAGGGGAGATGAGGAAGAAGAAGAAGATGAATTGGTGGAGAAATTGAAGCCGGACATTTGAGGTGGAGGAAGGGGTTTTGAATTTGGGGGTTTTGGAGATGACTGTGTGTGGGTGACTGGAATGGGGAACTGGGGTTTACATGCTTATTATAGGGTGGTGCTAAATGCAGTTTACTTTTATCAAATGCAGTTCGAGGATATTACATGTTTACCCCCTATGTATTAAACGTAGAAAATATGTTGTTGACCATCTGATTATTGATT
>PHNY01286610.1:3308-17918 GCA_003724115.2 Anethum foeniculum | reverse complement strand
AAAAATTTCACATTTACATATTAATTTTTAGAATTAAGTATTTAAAAAGGGTTTAATATTTATTATATGCAAAAACTTACAGAAAATAAGTAACTTATTTCAGAAAAAAGTACAGTTTGATATACTTTTTTCAGAAATAAGTAACTTATTTCTGAAAAATAAGATTTCCCAAACGGGCGCTAAGTACTACCCTTATAAATTAAATGTCTTATAACTGAAAAATATACTAAGTTAAATAAAAATTAATATGTAAAATATCCGATAAATTTGTATTTATATTTATTAAATAAAATTATCCTTTCTTAAAAAAATAAACATATATACGACTGTTTATAAATTTTGGGGCCCTATTATCGTAGGGGCCTTAGACAACCGCCAAACTGGGCTAATGGGTTAATGGTTGCGCCGGCCCTAACTTTAAGCGGAGAGCCTCTGACAATAAATGAAACAAAAATCTTCCTAATTTCGTCACATGCTAGTAGTTCATTAGCGAATCTTTGAAACAATATACATAGGCATATTGGAATATAAACCGTCGAACCGTATAAACATTACTCCCTCCGTCCCGGTGAATTATATACGTTTGGTTTGAGTACGGAGGTTAAGAAAAAGTGTGATTTGATGATAAAAAGTAAGAAAAGTGATTAAAGTAGTGAAGTCAATCAATATTTAATGTATAAAGTGAGTGTAGTGGAAGAAAATAGTGGATGTGGTTATTTTTATATTATAATTTTTTACTATTTTTGATAACTTTTGAAATGTATAGAAATGAATGGGACATCCAAAAAAGGAAAGTGTATAGAAATGAATGGGACGGAGGGAGTAACAATTAGCTACAAGCCTACAGATGACCTACTATGTGCCACATATGATAGCCAGTGGTCAGGTTAAATTAATCAGGTTAAATTACCGGTGTTAATCAGAATAATTAATCAGAGTAATAATTAGATATATTTATGAAATATAATAATATTTGATTTATTAATTTATATATTAATTATATTCTTATAATATAATATGCATAGGGGGATATTATCTAAATATTTGATGCTGTACTACTAATGTAATAAAGACCGTCAGATCTTAAATTAAATCGATGATAGCCGTTGGATCTGAAATAAGGGAATATTCCATCTTCATAATCTAAACCAAAACTAAGTAGGTCTTCTAAATTGAATAGATTAGTTAAGTAAGTATCCTAAATTGAATAGACTATTTAATACAAAATTCGTAACTATTTTTTTTTCTTCAGTTTTTAGAAAATTTTGCGTAAATAATACTTTTTAAATCATCATTGAATTAAAGAATATTTCGTGAGTTTTGTGTGGGTTGTAAAATCGTCAAAATCTGATTTATAGAACTCAAAGATAGAGTCAAAATAAATTAAACGACACATGATTCTTTTATATAGTTCGCGTTCTTACAATTTTACATAAAATATTACAATGTTATAAATTTTTAAATATATTATTATAATTATCAAAAATTACACGAATAAAGGAAATCGTACAACCTATGCATTGCACGGGCAATAAGCTAGTTTAAAAAATATATATAGTGATTATCAAATTCTAAAAATCAAATTGGTAGTGCACATTATAATAATTAATTTGGTGATTAATCAGTAAAGTCGGTAACTTTTAGAACTATGGCTATATCACGTTGAAAATATAAGAAATACTGGTGTTAATCATAATAATTAATCGGAGTAATAATCATATATATATATATATATATTTATGAAATATAATAATATTTGATTTATTAAAGTTGATATATTAATTTAAAAAATATATATAGTGATTAATCAAATTCTAAAAATCAAATCAGTAGTACACATTATAATAATTAATTGGGTGATTAATCAGTAAAGTCGATAACTTTTAGAATTATGGCTATATCACGTTGAAAATATAAGAAATCTAAAACGATGTTTGTTATCAAAATGAATTATTTTTGAAAGCAATATTTCTTCGATTTTAAAATAATAATCCAGTTAAATTTTATACACATGATTTAAAATATATTATAAAGTTACACAAAATTTTTTGATTTCCTTTCTAAATTAAAAACATTTATGCACAATATAACAAATGTACTTTAAAATTCGTGCACAAAAATTAAAAAGAAATAATAAATTAGGGCTATTTTTTAAATTCTTAAGAAAAAAATGTCTTTCATTAAAAAAATTAATGTGAGAGTAATTTAGTCTTTTCACAGTTTTTTTTTTTTACTTTAAAACTTAAAAAATAGCATTAAATTTAACATTTCCTCAAAGGAACTCGGTATTACGAATGATGAGTTATTATCATGTTATGCAAAATATAATCTATGGCACGTTAATATGAATAACATATTCACATGAATACAATAATCTAAAAAGGAAGAAATAAGGAAATAAGAAGGATTACTTTTCCACAATTACGTAATTAAAGATTCACAAAATATTATTATATTGAAGTCAATAATAAGACGTGAGAATAGATTCTGATAATTGCATATCTGTATTCTGTTGTCACTATACTCAAGAAAAAGCAAAAGCCGTCTAAGGTCGAATTTTACAATCATATATCACATGAAATGTGGAATAACAATAAGAATGATAACAACAATAATAATAACAATACAGTAATAAAGCAAATGGAAAATGATAATAGCAGCTGCTGGGATTATAATTATATCGATTTTGGGTCGCTTCTCAATGACGTTGATTTCTCTGATTTCAATTGGGTCGATCAATGGTTTTCTTCTTCACACTCTTTATCTTATTACATGCATCTATGTTAATTTAACTCTGTTTTTTTTTTTTAATTGTTTGTATTTATGTTTTTATTGTTAATTATGGAGTAGTTTTGCAATTTTGCCACTTATATGTCTGTATATCTATGTATGTAATTGTTGATTGAAAGTAGAACTTATAATCTGTTCTGGGTTAGGATTTATTCCCTTGGTAATTTTTTTTACTGTTGCAGTAATATTTAGTTTTAGGTGTAGTTTGATTGGTGTTTGGTGATGTGGTATGGTAGTTCAGTGATTTTAATTATTTACTGATACAACAGAAATAGGGGTCCAAGATATAGTAGTTATCAGTTGCTGCGTTGCGATGTCTTGGGTCACTTAATTATGTTGATGCGGTAGTTTTTAATTTTTTTTATAATTTGGGGCAGAAGATGTTTTATCTAGTTTCTATTATTAGTACTAAGTACTAGCATTGTTAAAGTTGATAGCTTTACCTGTTATGGTGGTAATGGTTCTTATTGTGATTCTCGGAGCTAGTAATAAGTACGAGCAAGCGTTATTAAAGTTGATCGCTTTAACTGTTCTAGTGATAATGGTTCTTATTGTGGTTCTCGGAGCTGGTACTAAGTACGAGCGAGCGTTGTTAAAGTTGATAGCTTTACCTGTTGTGGTGGTAATGGTTTTTATTGTGGTTCTCGGAGCTTGAACAAGTTGACAACAAGTATTTTGTGTAATATTACATTTTGTAAGTTATTTACTTATTAATTTGTTAAGTGTCACATTACTTGTGTAAAATATGCAGAGGTTTTAAATGGTTTTCATTTCATTGATTCTAGTGGATAATTTTTCCGTATCATGCTGAAGCTAGTGATCAATTTGGTGTATTGTTTTTTAGTGTTATTTTATAGCACGAGACTGGATTAATTTGGTTTTGCTGTTTTGTTGCAGTGCTGTTTCAGAATTTGATGCTCCAATTCCTATTTGTGCTGCGTCAGAAGGCAAAGAATGTGCCGAGAAAGAGTGCTCAAGAAAGAGGTATGGTGTTTTGTAATAAATCATTTCTCTCTTGTTGTTGTTGCTTAAAATTCTGGGGTAGATTAGTTAGAATATACTATATAATGCAAGTAGTTTTAAAAATAAGGGAAAAGAGAATCTTAAGCCTCCAATAGATAAGTTTCATATTCATGTCCTAACAAGAAATACAATTTCATGTCAATATTATTATTTTAATGTTTTTGTCAAATGGTTTTCTTCTTCACGCACTCTTTTTCTCATTACATGCATATATGTTAATTTAACTGTGTATTCGTGTGTGTTTTTTTAATTGTTTGTATTTATGTTTTAATTGTTAATTGTGGAGTAGTTTTGCAATTTTGCCCCTTATATGTGTATATCTATGTATGTAATTGTTGAGTGAAAGTAGAACTTATAATCTGTTCTGGGTTAGGATTTATTCCCTTAGTAATTTTTTTTTACTGTTGCAGTAATATTTAGTTTTAGGTGTAAGTTGATTGGTGTTTGTTGATCTGGTCTGGTAGTTTAGTGATTATAATTATTTACTGATACAACAGAAATTGGGGTACAAGATATAGTAGTTATCAGCTGCGGTACGATGTCTTGGGTCACTAATTATGTTGATGCGGTGGTTTTTATTTGTTTATAATTTGAGACAGAGGATGTTTTATCTAGTGCCTATTAGTACTAAGTACTAGCGTTGTTAAAGTTGATAGCTTTACCTGTTATGGTGGTAATGGTTCTTATTGTGGTTCTCGGAGGTAGTACTAAGTACGAGTGAGCGTTGTTAAAGTTGATAGCTTTACCTGTTGTGGTGGTAATGCTTCTTGTTCTGATCCTCGGAGCTAGAACAAGTTGACAACAAGTATTTTGTGTTATATTACAGTTTGTAAGTTATTACTTGTTAATTTGTCAAGTGTCAGATTACGTGTGTAAAATATGCACAGGTTTTAAATGGTTTTTTTTCATTGATTCTAGTGGATAATTTTTCCGTATCATGCTGAAGCTAGTGATCAATTTGGTATATTGTTTTTTAGTGTTATTTTATAGCACAAGACTGGATTAATTTGGTTTTGCTGTTTGGTTGCAGTGCTGTTTCAGAATTTGATGCTCCACTTCCTATTTGTGCTGAGTCAGAAGGCAAAGAATGTGCTGAGAAAGAATGCTCGAGAAAGAGGTATGATATTTTGTAATAAATCTTTTCTATCTTGTTGTTGTTGCTTAAAATTCTGGGGTAGATTAGTTAAAATATACTATATAATGTAAGTAGTTCTAAAAATAAGGGAAAAGTGAATCTTAAGGCCGCCAATAGATAAGTTTCATATTCATGTCCTAACAAGAAGTACAATTTCATGTCAATATAATTATTTTAGTGTTTTTGAAGATTGTAGATGTCAATATAATTTTTTGTATAATTTTTTGTACAATGTCATGTCAAAATAAGTGGATTGTAGATGCTTTTAAAGCCTACAGCAAGTTTTAGGAAGATAATTGGTAATAATTTGAGAGAAGAAGATGAGCCAAACAAATATTCTTCGTTGTGTTCTTAAATTTTTGTAGATGGGGAAACAAGGTGAAGCTTAAGAATGCTTCTGTCTAGCATACACAAAATGTGCCTATCCTTAATTTTTTATGTAGTATTTTTCTAGCTAGTTATATGGTTATGCTTTTATTCTTGCTTTGTAAAAATGGCACTTCCATAAAATTAAGAAATTTGCAGTGAAGTTGCTGATATGATTGACTTTTTGTGACTGTCAGGGGCCGTAGTGAATCATGCAGCAGCATCGGAAACAAAGCGTGCCGTGAAAGACAGCGTAGGGAAAAGTTGAATGAAAGGCATGCAAATTCTAATCTTCCACTGAATATATTTGTTCTGGACGTTTATCTCTGTACCACCCTTTATGTAATTTAAGTGGGGTTTGACAAGTCCATTTACGCGTGCAAACATCATTTATTTGCATTGGACATCATCCCTCTTTTTATATTTTATAAAAGGTGTTTGACGCATACCTTTCTGGAATTGTAATCTGAATGCTTATAAGAAAAAATCTTGAATGTATGTTGCAGGTTCCTGGAATTGAGTTCTACTTTAGAACCCGGGAGGCCTGCCACCTCTGACAAATTAGCCATACTTGGGGATGCCATTCGTGTTTTATACCAGCTTAATACTGAAATAAAGGAGACTAAAGAGACAACAGGAAAACTAGAAGAAGAAATAAAAACCTTAAAGGTTAGTGATGACGCTGCAGAAATTCCATAATCGTGTTCTATCTGTTCATTGCACAATTTAATTTTTCTTGTACACTATCATCGCTATTAATAATTATCTTTCATCTTCGAATGCTCCGTACTTTTACTGATTTTTACTAAATAATTATTTTCTGGTAGTTTGAGACATATTGTTTTTTCCTTTTTTCTGAATAACTTATTTCAGAAAGACCGACCCATTCCTTACAATTAGTTGGTGGACGGCCAAGCACCTCCTTTAACTCAAACGTACGACATAGTTGATTACGAGAATTCCTATTGTTTGATAACGAAACTAGTATATGTAACAAGGAAAAGAATGTACACATCAGATTCGGATCTTAGTCAAAAGCAGTGTTGACTGACTTGGAAGATAATATAAGAACCAGTGTACATTCACATAACATGACGCTTCGATGTTTTTTTTCTTTGCATACACAGAAAAATTAGATTTTAGTGTATTCCAAATCTGAAATGATTTTTTATGTGAAATGTAGTAATGTACGAAGGACTATGTACCACATTGCCTAGAGGATGAACTATATAATTGCAACCTGTGGTTCAGATAACATGCCCTTTTTATTCAGGATGGGATAAAGCTTATTATTTAAGAAAATGTACTACTGATAGTTTCTAATGTCAAGAAAATTGGAGTACCTATCTACCGAAGTAGCCCATTGTTAAACAAAATTAGTCAAATGTTTTTTCATTAAATACATTGAAAGACGCTGGACCAGTCGAGTTCTGATTTCTATGTGCAGTTCAACATTTGTTTAGTGACTTGGGTGTTGTTCTTTTGTTATTTATGATTTTTAAAGTATAAATCGAGCTATCTTGATTTTTATGGAATGCTAATGAAAGATTCGTATATAAGTCGTATACAAGGAAACATGCATGCTTTGTGATCTATAGAACATTCTGTCTCTTTTTGGGCCGCTTGCCTATGCAAGTATCAATGTAACAGTTAGTAGTTTTTCTTTCACAGGCCGAGAAGAATGAACTCCGTAAAGAGAAACTTGCTTTGAAAGCAGATAAGACACTGATGGAGCAGCAATTGAAAACCATGACAGCTTTGCCTGCTGGGTTCTTGCCTGTCCACCCTGGAGCTGCCTATCCGGCTATGCCTAACAATATGCCGGCCCACCCTGGAGCTGCCTATCCGGCTATGCCTAATAATATGCCGGCCCAACCTGGAGTCACATATCCAGCTGCGCCAAACAATATGCCAGCACACCCTGGAGCTGCTTATCCAGTGCCAAACAATATGCCAGTCTATCCCAGCTATAGCGTCTTTCCGATGTGGCATTATCTACCTCCATCTGTTCGTGATACATCTCATGATCATGAGCTCAGGCCTCCTGCAGCTTAAGAAGAAAGTAGTGCAGGAAAACCTTTAGCATTCCAAAAGCGCAGCATTCATATGTAGCTGTAGATACTGCATCTTGGTTTTCTTTACCCCAAAATTTTAGATTTATGCAGTTGCAAATATTGTCTACAATTAGTTTGCTGAAAGTCGGATTCTCTGGTCGCATATTAGTTGACTATGTCTAATATTACCAAGTGATATTGATATACATTAGGGTAGTACTGTCAACTCAATCAGTTGTCCCCTTAATTCTGCGATCTATGACAGCAATTTTTCAAGCATTCTATTGTATTAAATTGATAATTTTAGTATCAGTTTTTGTTATTTTACTTGTTTAAATATCGACCGTGTTATCTATTCTTTGCTCCTGTTGTTTTTAAAATTTCTTTCTGTTCGACTGAAATTATGTACAGTCCGACAAAGTCGATCAGATCCGATTTCTATTGCTTGTATTCGATACAGTAATAAAACACCAGCAGAAAGAACTCTAGCTTAGGCAATTGCCGACAAGTACGATAGTGTCTGAATGTTTTGATACTGATATTTGTACATTCAATTCAATCTTTGTTGTAAAATTGCCAAGAAACATTTTTTCTTCTCAGTATACTTTTAGTCCCCTGTTTATACACCATGAAATTTCAAACATCCAAATTCTCTGGATATAAAAGAAATAATCCTAATTCTCTTTGTCTAAACATACTATATTCTCATCAAACATCCATATTCCTGTTAAAACAGAAATGAAGGAACTGAACTGAACTGAACAAATGGACTATGCGGCAACAGTCAGGAACATTATAACGATCTATCCTGCGGCCAAAACCCAAAACATAATTACAGAGGATATTCCTATAGTTATCCACGTTAGAAAGGCCAATCCTGCAGCCAACTGTAACTTCTGACATTCTTCTCCAAAATGGCATCCACCCAAATCACTGAAGGACAATACTGTAACAGCAGACGAGGATGATGCTGCTGCAAGGGACAGTGTTGCTGTGACCTGGAAAATTTTATAAGATAATAACTACATAATAACAGCCGCCAAATATGTGGTGTACAAATAATTAAGAACTTCAGGTGATCAACTAACCCAGTCTCCGACTACTAAAAGGCCTACTAGACCACGACTATGGATTACTTTCTTCTTTGCCAAGACATAACCATCCACACATGCGATTCCAGCGCTCCAAAGGAATTGCAATCCCATCGAAGCAACCAAAAAGCTGTCAACACAAGATTATAACTAAATTATGATGTTAAGGATACTGATGCAGTTCTTTCGTATATAGGGACCATAAAAATTATTATCAATAGCTGAAACTTATTATTTGAAGGCAAAAAATTCTAGGTTCGTACAATTGAAGCATGGTTATTTTATTAAGAATTTTTCTAGTTATCTGTAAACAAGGACTGTGTTCCAGATTCTTCAACATAATATGTTGTCCCATGTGTTTTTCATCTGATGTGACTAATGTCAGTGTCACTGGTTAAGTGATGCAAGTAAGATACAGCGAGAATGAAGGCCAATTGCTAATACCTAGAACTTCTTTACTTAATATCAAACTTGACAAATTCCATAACTTTCACTTGACAGAAGTCACAGAACATAAAGTTGAAAGTTATGGCTTGATGTATGCTCTCTTGAGTATACATTTATCCGGAACTTACTCGTGCCTGGCACATTTATATTTGATGATTGAGAGAACATGTGATGCAGGTTGGTGGATATATGATAACCACTCCGCCCCCTTATCTAATGTGACTAACGTAGCTTCAATGGTTAAGAAAAACGATATTCTGGTGATACAAGTAACATGAAGCGAGAACAAAGGCCTACTGCTAATACCTAGAACTTCTTTACTACATATCAAACTAGACCAATTCCATATAGTTAATTATCTAAACAGAAAGTTGCAAAATAAAACTTATGCATATCTCTCTTAAGTACACATTTCTGCATATTTTTATTAAGCCTGCACACATTATATTTGATAAGCAGGTCATGAAATGCAGGTTGGCGGATACCAATTATCCCCCCCAACAAGTGGCAGACAGTCAATCACTAGTCCAACTAAAACTGATTTCATATTACTTCTGTCCATCTGAAGAGAGTGGCCTTCATGGAAATTAATATGCAAATTTCAGCCTAAAGAGATGAAACTGAGCTTTATGATCTACAAAGAATTTTCCAGAAAACTCATATCATTAATCTCATTTATCTTACTGAGGGACAAACTAGCAATATACTTGTGAGCAGAGTAATCTACATGAATGCACAACAGACACAAAATGCCACAATGCTTAAAATCACCAATATAGATTTTCACCTTCAGGAATAACATCCATGTATACCAGTACAGTGTAAGCAGTGATCAATATACAACAATGCATATACATGGAGGTCACATTTCTTTGCATTAAAACAGGCAACAAACATGGGAAACTTATGCTAAAGGTGTTTTCCTGCTTCACGGGTTCTATCAATATTTCTAACCATCGATACCAAATTTACACAATATTAAAGTTAAGTAAATTACGCCTATCAGGATTCGGTAAAATGACAGTCCCCCACCCCTTAACCTCCCCCCAACCAAATTTGTCCCTTGGATTGATCCTGAAGATTCCGAAACGTTGCCCCTATGATTAATGACCCGATGAAAATTGTCTCTAGAGAACTGCGCCAAGCACCGATGTCGCTCTGTGGCAACACAGGTTTCGGCTGGCCCGCTCGCTTCTGTTAAGTTTCCCACGACTCCCTCAAGACAACCGATATCAGCACATTGGAGTGACTGACCAGATCCCCGAGGGAGGCCCGAGCGCCCCGACAGCGCCTGCAGCCCCAGCGGCCGAGGTGAGTGCCCAGAGGTCTTGAACCCACTTACCCCTAATGTTCTCAAAATATATTATTGGTGATTATTGCTTTAAAGATGCACTCCTCTGAATACTCCATTCAATCCCGAATCAGATTTTCAATTGATGAGGAATTCTAACACCTAAAACTTAAGATTTGTGAAGAGCTTGGAAGTCGACATCCAATTACATCAACAAAAATAATTGTGGCCAATTAAGCTGGTAATTTAAGATGGTTCTCAGTATCAAGTTTTTGAATCACCAATATCACCAACCCTACGATAATCTAAAGGCAAAACATAAATTTGTAATTAGGAATGCTGGACTTGCAACTGTAAGAGTCATAAAAACTACAAATAATCTCCTTTTTTCTTGATTCTACAAAAGAATGGGAAAAAGAAGAAAATACCAGAAAGCAGTGACTTGATAGAAGTTACTGGTAGTGACCATATAAGTGATTGAAGCAACTGCAAAGAAGCACTGGAATAGCCTAAGAACAAAAGCAGTTGCAGTCCCAGGTGTGCCAGCAAATTCCATCATGTTTTTCAAGTAAACTATACCAGAATTCTTGACAGCTTATATCAAATCACAAATTCTACCACAACCATTCATCAAAATACAAGGCTTATGCATCCACCTCCTAAAATTTTCCAAGAAATTATAACCCTTATCAATTAGTACAAAATGGAAATATACCCAGATGGTAACAAATAAAATTACAGATTCCCATGTAATAAAAATCAATTCTTGATAACATTTTATTTGTGGGTTGTAAAAGGAAATATTATTTTAATTAGAACAAGATATGGAAACAGAATTTCAGTATAAGCAAGCTGGTTGTGAATCACCAGTCAACTAGCGTGCGTGGGTAGATTAGATAAGGTCAGATAAACAGCAGAAAAGACTCCAGTTTATATAACATATGTCAAAAGTGTATGTGTCATTCTATAGTTATCATTTTAGACTTGTAAAACTAAAAATGGAATTGAGACCAGACATTTCTGCTAAAGATTTGACAGTTTACCTGCCAACTGTGCACAACATTTGATTTGACATTTTATTCCTATTCAAATACATCCCGGTTTCCAAAACCGTTCCCGAATGCTTAGTTGCCATTATTTGATTGGTTAATGTATCAAAAATAAGATGGGCAGGATTTTCTAGTTTACCTTAATTTTGTGATTTCTCTTAAAAGGAACAACTTAAATACTATCCTAACAAATCTCTAACAAATTTCGGGATGAACGATAATCGAACCCGAAACCGGGACGACAAGAGATAAACGTTTGCCACTTAAATTTTAGCATTTTCCAAGTAGTATGTGCTATCAGTATCAGGTCCTTTATGGCAAATATTATTAGACATAATATAGTACTATAAGAAATCAGCTTTTAATCTTTTATGGAATTTTCTGTTGCTTTTGCGGTTGTATCGGCTAAATATACATGATTATGATCTCCATTACTCTGGTTTTCTTTTTTTATTTCCTCCCTTTATATTACATTCGTTTTTGTATCAGAATATGCTAGATTCTGTTATGGAATTTTCTGTTCTGCAAATTACAAGATAAATGAGTAAAATAAAAAGAAAATTACAAGATAGATTAACATTAATAAACTTTGCTAATGTTGCTCTACAGTTGACATACAGATGATTAGCGTCCACGACTGAATGAAAGTGCATCAACTTGATATTCATTTCCAGACTTATAAAATTCTTCCATTGTCATTTCTCTGTAGACTGGGGGATTTTCTACTGATATCAACTCTTTTATTGGACCATACTTTCTTGTTCCATCTTGACCATATGTTCTGAAAAAACATGCTACTGAAATCCTTGCCTTGCTATTTCTATTAGCCAGCACTCGGTGTTCTATGCTCTTGAACTTGTCGTTGCTGATTAGCTGCAATAAGTTCCGAAAAATAACAAAACTTTAGTACGATCCTATGGACCATAGGCACAAATATAAATAAAGTGTCGCGCTAAATATCACAATCATCACTCATCAGTCACAATGCTGATAGTTAGCAACCGTACGAGTCTCATTAATACGAATCACAAGTTTATTGTGTTTGCAGTGTAGATTAGTTTGTAAATGAAACGAACATCTTTATACAAATGAAAGATAAGATGGACATAAACTTGCCTGCATAAGGTCGCCAATGTTAACTAGCAGAGCTCCAGGAATAGGGAGAACATTAAACCACTGATTTTCATACAGTATCTGTAGTCCACCAATTTGATCTTGTAAGAGTATAGTGAAGAAGCTATTGTCGGTGTGACAGCTATTACCAAGTGTTAAGTCTGGTTCAGGGCATTTCGGACTGTAATGCCCCATGAGTACAAGCCCCTTTGCGCAATCCATCTCTTTTAGGTAATCTTTTTCTAGCCCGAGAGCCTCTGAAAACAATTCCAATAGAGAAATCCCCAAATTCATAACATTACTAGCGTACTCGGTCATTATATGCCTGCAGCATGCACACACGTACACATACCTAAATCTTACTGCAGATCATGCTTCAACAAGTACAGAATATTGAGTCATCTAGTCACTAGATAAAATGAAAGCTGGAAAAAGAAAAGAATTTTCAAAGTACCTACAAATGGCCGGATATTGTCCGGGGTTTGATGGATTTGGAGCCATAATGGCGTGAATACTATCCTTCCAATTAACTGCTGAGCGACTAAAAAGCCCAAAATTGCTACAAAAAGCAAAAGGTCTTGTTTTGTCACGCGAATAAAATTGATTCTTAGCCTCGGAATCTTGCTCATTAAATCGCCTTACTCCGTCCAACATTTCATCCATCACACGGACTGGAATACCATGATTGACAAGCTGAAAAAAACCAAACTTCTCACATGCTTCTCGAACTTGTTCCACTGTTTTAACTCTCGGAATTGCATCTACATTAACATGTACATTAACATGTTTCAAGTCTATGACTGGAACAGTTAAATTCCGGGGTCGAGGATCAACAAATTTAGCTTTTGGATCAATAAACATAGGTGGAAGCTTGGTTATACCAGCATCTACAAGTGCCTTTACACAACCTTTAGTTTCACTAAAAGCATGGCGTTCAGCTAACCACTCCATTTCCACTAAATCAAATGATAAGAGAGCCTGTCAAAAAAATGTTAAAATGTGGTGCCTCTGTTGTGTGGACGTAAAAGAATGACAATCTTTTACGTTAACTAGGTACTTGGATTTGTTGTTGTTTAGCTAATCAGGTATCTATAAATAAGTAAAAAGCAAATTTAGTGACCAAAGCTGTCTAGTTCTTGTTTGCAATTTTCTGAAATTACCAAATGGACATGACTTCCTCTCTCTGTTTTCGGAATAGAAGGATAGTGTCTAATAATATTCATCAATTGCATTTTTTTTTTTGTTTCTTTGGTTTTTTTGTTTATTTACAGATAAAATTGAAATAGATATAAATAGCATGGCCTATCACCTTACGTGAAAATGTATAAAAAAATGACTTTTTTCTCCAACTCTTTTCTGCAAACTTGGCTATTTACCAGACATTTAGGTGAACTAGTTGGACAAATTCACCATGAAGAAAACTCATTAGGTCAGGACTCGGGAGTAACTAGTAACCAGGCTATCACTTCTTAAAGTGCAACAGAGCGAATTGCTATCAAGCCCTTTCGCGAAGAAGTGATCAAGAAACTCTTTTACTGACAGCCCTATATTTTGGAGGATTATCTTCTAATAAGAGCTTCTTAAATGGGTTCATAAATCTACGATGATGCATATGACCTGTTGTAAAGAAACAAGCAACGGATATTCATTGAAGTTATTGAAGTTAAGCATGATTTTAACGTTACTGCTGGTCGGCTACACAGATTACCTAAATGTTCTTGTTATGTTTAAGCGGTCATTTAATAATGATTAACAGTGGATACTGAGTTAGGAGAACAAATAAGATTATCAATACAGAGTGATATAATTACGTGTCATATTTTAGTGAATCACTTCTATATTGTCCGACTATAAATTATATACTGCCAAAGATCATATGTGCATTTGTGTCATCGTTTGGGCTCCAATTTGGAATCGCAAACATTACTCTTGAGTTAAATAAATATAATTTCAACAAAAATTCTGATGAAATATTTGAAGACCTCCGATGTGATCTTGCAAAAGGACAGTGATGATATCATTGTCAGCATGCTTATTAGTGCCAATTGCTCGTTCTGGCTCAGGATATGCAGGATGGTAGTGACCTAGTGTGGCAAAGTCCATCTGCACAACTGATGTCTTTCAGATGGCTTTACTTTAAGCCAAGAGCCTCTGGCAATAAATGAAACAAAGATCTTCCTAATTTCATCACTTGCTCGCTGTAGTTCATTAGCGAATCTCTGAAACAATATACATAGGGTCATTTTGGAAA
>PHNY01286596.1:7921-29039 GCA_003724115.2 Anethum foeniculum | reverse complement strand
TCGTATATATTATATGTTTGATTTTTTTGTTGACTTCTTCTTTTTTTTTTTTTTTTTTTTGATTTTTTAGAAATTAGTGTTAATAAAGTTAATACTTAATTATTATAGAATGAGTTATATGACTGAATGTTAAATTGACTTTATATTTAGAAAGTTCTCTTTTTTGTTTGGCAATAAAATATTTTAATGGAAAGGTAATTTATTAGTGTTGCTGGTTAATTATATATAAAATATATTTTTTAATATTTTAATATCTGCCGAATCCCCCCGCACCCGAATCCCTATATTTTTAATTTTGCTGAATTTGCGTATCCCCGCACCACGTATCCCCGCACCCCATGCTTCCTAGGTGGCTGGAGACAAGTCATAGTAGTGCCTTGTAAGCTTTACTTTTTAGTGGACACATTGGTCTTCTTAGATGCTGATTGTGCATACCGCTTAGCAAAATATTGTGTTCCAAATTAAAATTTTGTGTTGTGAATTAAATCTAAATAAGTCTTCCCTTTTTTTAAAAAACTTAAATTGCTGTGACAGTAATGTTTTCACCAAACACAAGTTGTAGTAGTGGTAGCCTTGTTATGTCAGTAACCTATGGGTCTTCTGACAGTTCCTTCACGTGGAACTCTTAATACAAAATAACGAGATTTACATCAGATGTCCAGTTTAATTTGAGTAAGTTGCATTTGTACAATGTTTTGTACCTTTTCGTTCTGCTTTCCTCCAAATCCCTTGCCTATGAGGCCACCAACATGAAGTTAATTCAATAAATGGTAATTTTACTTTTCCACATCATGGCAAAAGATGTTCACTTTGTGCACCTGTCAACAAAACACCTTCTCATAGAATAGGAGCTGCTCAATTCTTCATTAGTTCATTGTATACTGATGAATTTACTGCACTTTTCTCCAAGTCCAAGTCGACTTTCGGTTGAGGGGATTACTAACACATTACATGTGTATATGACACACATATTATGCATGAGTCCTAATATAATGCTTTTCTGAGAACTGCTTGCCTAATGAGTGAGAGTATCCTGCTTATAGATCGATCTGTTTAGTAATCTAAGATCGAGATGATACTGTGGTATCACTTGGGATTTGTTAGAGCACATCGATTTTATATATTACTTGCCTTGTCAATAATGAAGAGATTTGAAATATAAGAATCTTTGATACTAGTACTTGCGGCTTGTCCCTACTGTCATCACGCGAGTTTTGTTTATATTACAATAATAGTAGTAAACTCTGTTCCCATTTGTTGTTATTCATTGTCATATGATTTACTGATACATAATGATCTAATATATTTCACATTGTTTTGCATGTCAAGTGACCAGCTTCAAGAGAATGATAAAAAGACTGAAGATATGTCCAATGTTACTGATACAACTGGAAAGGTTTGTGTATGTTAACAGAGGATAATCTTTATTGATATCTTTGTTCTTGAAGAATGACTGAAAGTATATCTTTATCCATATATGACTCCAGATAATTGAAAATGTAAGAAATGGCTGTTTTGACTAGATTTTTTTTGTTTAAGGTTTAAAGACAGATTATTTGGGTTGTTAACTTTTAGATCTCAAACTGCATGCTTTAGCTGAGTTGAGCATGAGCACCGGTTTTGGAACCTCATCTGTGAGGTAGTCAAGAATATAAGTTGCGGGTCTTTATGCTCAATTGACAGGCTATCAAAAGAACTCCAAATCTATGATTGACCAAAAATCCGCCAGATCTCCCTACTAATGCCATTTAGCAGGCTTAACTAAAAAAAGACACCAAGTCCCCAAACTAAGATAAGGTGGTGGGTCAATTGTGAAAATTTTGCAAATCCAAAAAATAAGCCGGATACCCAAATAAAATTGAAAAAAAAAATACCACCCTGTTATGCCGAAGAAATGTGGTAAACTTCGTCTGCCATATTTAGCACACATTTTGACATACTGTTTCTTCACTAGCACTGTTCTTGTTGGTTGTAGCTTCTTTTACTTTATGTTTGTTAAATATATTTATATGATCCAATTAAGGCCTCCTCTTAACAATGTTAGCCTTTCTTCTCAATATATTATGTTATTTAATAACTGGCTTTCTGTAAATTTGTTGATAAACAATTTTTGTTTGTACACCCGTGCCTATCCCATTGTTTGTTAAATTTGCAGTCTTCTTGCTTAAGTTACACTAAAAGGGGTATTAAACTGTTCGATTTTTTTTAATTAGGTCCCTAGTAGAAGTGCTCGGCGAAAAAAGGCTAAGAGGCAATGGTTGCGGGCTACGGCCAACATTGGAAAGAGGAAGATAGTTTGCAAATCTAAATTACCTGTAAGTACCTGAAGTTCTGGTGAATATATATTTTATTGATGCACAAACTCTTATACTTACCACATGCAATCTCAATATCACAGCTAAAGCGGAAGCAGAGACAAGCTGACGCTAAGAATAAAGAGGTCATTGACCAGTCAAAAGTACTTATAAGTGCTGACATTAACTTAGGAAAACCCTTGTTCTAACTTGATTGAATTTTTGTTAATTTGACAGTCTGCAACATCAAAATTGCAGCTATACTTGAAGCAGTCAGAACAAGAGGAACCTGAAAATAAAATAGAGGAAAATCCCGATGAGAAGGGTGATGGAGAAGATGAGTTTGTTCCTGTCGTCATAAGGCCGGGGCACATTCGCTTTGAGCCTCTGGAAGAAGGTCAACAGTAACTCTGTCTTTAACATTTGCTAAATATCTGGATTTTAATCTGTTTTTCTAGCCAGATTTATTATTAATTTCCAAATAATCAATGAATATAAGAAGCTTAGGAAAAATGTCAGCTTGCTTTCTTCTTTTTTTTTTTTGGTGGCAACAGGGCTTTAATCCTTGAAACTGTTGCTAAAAAATAATAAAGCATATAGAGGGAACATTCTCTTTCTGTTTACTTTTATAGATTTACAAGACACAAGCGCAAGTTGAACAAGTAAAAGTTGAATAACCACTTTCTAGTAGACCTGGCAATCTTACTTTCTTGTTTTATATTTCGTGTTTCGTGTACTAAAATTCTAAATCCAAACGCGACATTACATGAACTCATGTGTGTCACTTCGTGTACCACTCTAAATCGTGTTATTTCGTCTCATGTTTTTGTGTAATAGACATAATATAATATAAATATTATAGTTTGATAATTTACTAAAAAAGTAAATTTTATTAATTTAATTTTTGTAGGTTTAAAACACTTGTACTATAATAATTTTACTTCTAAAGTTATGATATCTATTGTTTATTATTATTATTATCATATTATTATATTTTATAAAAAATATATTGTAATTTATAATGATGTATATTTTAATATAAATATATTTATTAGATTCTGACATCTAACTTTTCTGGCTGGTGCAGGAGAAATCGTCCGTCAAAATCAAGTATCTGTGGTATGCCTCCCCCTGCTGACCATACCTGTTTTTGCTTCATATGTTTTAATGATAACTTTATACAATTGTAGGTATAAGTCTAGGAAGGATATTGATTCCACACATGTACATACATGTCCTATATGTATACCTGAAATTAAAAGTATATATGGATGTGTATGTAAAGGGCTTTGGCTTTTCATGTATAATTTCCGTCTCCATGGCACCATCATCGTGGATCATATATTAGTTGTACCAGTGCATCTGTTTTAAGTCGGTCTCTATAGCTTATTAACTCCTCGAGTTGGCTTTAGGAAACACTCCAGTGGAATGGAATTACCAGCAAGAGAAAAGGGCAGAAATGGGGTACAGAGAAAATTTCGTTGGCTGAGATGAATGAGCACCAAAACTTCGATCATGATCAGCCGAATATATCATCAACTACTGAAGTAGAGATTCCTGTGCATGATCGTATTGACTTTGATCAGCTTCACCCACTTGCAACCTTTCCAAAGGTTTTGTCTTCCATTCCTTGCATATATATGTAAAAACATGCAAAGTGAAGATTTTTGTGACTATATGTGGGATGAATCCTTTTATTTCTGATATGTATGGACAATGTGTGTATATTTCTGTGTTTGTGTACTGGTGCAAAAGATTTGCTTCGGAATTTGAACTGAAGTTATCACTTGATGACAATGCACTAAATTAAAATCTGATCCTGCTTTCTTCTAATGGTATGCTATTCTTTTTTTATATAAAAATATTACAGGAGGGTGATGTGATTGCATATCGTATACTTGAATTATCATCAACATGGACCCCTGAAGTTTCCTCCTTTCGGGTATATTTCTATTATTTACTGAAATTTAGAAATGATTCGCTAACTTATCAGTCATACTGATATCTTTAAATTGTTCACTACTTTAGGTTGGAACTGTGTTATGGTACAAACCTGATTCCAAAGAAGTCATGCTGATGCCAGTTCCAGAATATCCTGTTATTCCTGAGAAGTTAAATGAGGATGCATCTGAATCTCAGCCAAACAACTCCATATACAATGAAGATGGATCATTACAGGTCCTCAAGCTAACATTAACTTATTACCTAGCTATGTTGTTTTTCCTTCATTTCCTCTGTCATTTTTTAAGCTTTATTTTGGGGAAAAAATTTGTTATATATTTCTCTAAGGTTGTTATAAATTGTAAATTTGTTAAATACGGAAAAGTCACGGTTATGCTTCATCTGCAGACAGATTTTTCTTCGCTTATGGATGTACGTATTGTAAAGCACGGTAACAGCAATTCTTCAGAAGCAGTTGCTGATTACAGTAACGGCGATTCTTTAAAAGCGAATTGTGATAAAGTTGGAAATAGTGTGCCTACCAATACAGATGGTGTATCAGATTCACCCAAAGCAGGTTGCAATACTGTTAGGCCAAAAGATGTAATTGCGTGTTATTCCCTTTTTTTTTTTTTTGCTAAAAATGATTGCTTGTTATTCACTGGACTGCAATTCCTGACTTGTATAATGAGTAATTCTGATTATCTGACTGTAGGTAATGGAGAAGTAAATCTGCTAGAACACTTCAGCGAGGTTCTGGATGCTAAAAAGGCACAATTATATGAGGAAAATAGCTGGATAAAGGGAAGTCCTGTGAAGAGTTCATGGTCATATAGAGCCTTGAGAGGCAGTGCACTTGGTCCAGTAATGGCTCTTCTTCGTTCAAATAACGACATATGACAACAGGATCTCCTGGAATTGTGCAATTTTTGGCAAATTAAAGCAAATGAAATAGCTATGCTGCAGGGCCATGTGAATTTTGTTTATATTGACCAACTGTGGTCCTTGTTCAGTTAGGTTGCCATCTTTTACATGTTAAATATTCGAGATGGTTGCAATTAACTTCTTTGCACAAAAAGCAATTCATAACTTACACTGCTGCAACATCTTACATGATCTTCTTCTCGTACCAAAACAAGTAAAGGAGAAATAATTATCTCATTTTGTAACAGAGACTAGCTGGTGTTGGATCAAAAGATACGTAGAAAAAGAAGAATGCAAGGTCTTAACGATTCTTGCTTGCTATTAATCAACATCTTATACATAATATCCAACATACTGCAACTAAGATCATCTTGTTAAAAGTCCCAACTCCCTATGATTACATACCACAAGGGCTCATGATAAACAACCAGTTGGTTAAGTTCTCCCCGAATGCACAGAGACTGATCTGCAATATGCAGGCTCAGGAAAAAAAAATTCGGGAATGTACAAGTAACATGAAGTCCATGGCATGAGGAAATCGATCTTCTTAACAAGGCCTCAACGACCTGATATATATTTAGAGCAGGAAGGGTATCAGCATCTGTCTTCGGGCTCTTTTTTTGTAATTTAGTACCTCATAGTCTTCCAAGTTTTAAGTGGGAATGAACATAAGCTTTACAGTTAACTAGGGGTACAACTGAATATAACACTATACTAAAAGTAAACATTCCTCCCTCTGCATTCTGCAATGAAGGGTCACAATACAAGACAAGAAAGTGATTTTTCAAGGCGTAGCTACCAGAAGTAGCACCATCTGGTAAATGGGAAATTCCTTCACTGATAAAGAAGAAATAGGTCTCCTAACAAATGTCAAATTCCTGCACAGATTGAACAAGCTACTTCTTGCAAGTTCCTTTCTTGGCTGGATATGGATCTAAAGCTTCCAACTAAATAGGTGAAGGCTGTGCTGATAACAGTGAAACTTCAGACCCATCAGATGATGGGGATGATAGCGTAAAGGGTTCTGAATAATCAGAGGATGAAGGTGAGAGTAATGGAGTGGAAGAACAGAACTTTTGGTTATTGGGAGAAAGGCATGAAAAAGTATCTGGCAAACAGAGTGGAGCTTGTAGGGGCAATACAGTACCGATACGAGGAACCGAAATCTCACCTTTTTTATAAGCATCATTTGTACAAACTTGGTTTTCGGGGGTAAAAGCAGAATTGAAATCACAGACAGGGCTCGACACTGGCGATAGATCAGTATGATAAACAGAGGATTCAACTTCACTGTGTATATCAAAACTCGCTTTGGATAGAGTAATGAGCTCCTTCATAGCATCTTCTGCGAACTTCCGCTTCAATTGGCCCCACCTATTTTCTCTTGCAGGAAGAGGGGTCTCTGATCCGGTTCTGAATAAAGCAGGTGGAACAAATTCACCATAGAGTGCTTTGTGGAAAATCTCAAAATCTGTATCATAAGATTTTACATTTCTTTCGCCACCACCCGGGCTAATAGGAGCACTTGTCTTGTAAATATCTGTAGAATAGTACCTTTGCCTTTTGGTAGCTGCTTTGTGGTAGTCATCATCTGCTAAAACTTCTTCAGTCCCAATAGCTTTCCAAAACTCAGATGTTTCTTCACCTTCTCTAATAGTCAAAACTGAAACCTGTGCCTTTTCATATCGGGTAACCTGCAAGGCAGCTATCCTTGCATTATCTGACATCACAGAAACACAATTCTTACCAACCCACACATATATAGCAGCAGGGATACTAACAATAAATGCCCCGCGAGAATCAAGGTTATCAGAACCAGGGTTGCTTAACAACTTTGGTACAAGATGAACAGGATCATTTTGGGAATGAGGTGCCATCCTATACATCCTCAGAACCGAACTTGGACTTGCAGGCATAGCATGAACACGCTTCTGGAACTGCAAAAGTTGGCAAGCAAAACCCATATTTGGATTAGTCACACCTCTTGCTGCTTTCACATGTTGAAATGCATCTTCAAAGCCAAGCTTCTCCCTCCACATGAGATATGCAATAACCAAGGAGTTTGACCGAGAGACCCCCTTGGAACAATGGACAAATACTCTCCCACCTTGCTCTCGTACATCTTCAAAGTAATCAAACACATCATACAAAATACATGTTATATCTTCAGAAGGGCTGTCCCGCAACCAAAGTGTCAAATACTTCAGATCCCCCTTGAAATACTCCGGACAGATAAATCCAACACAATTCAACACATGGGTAATACCGTTCTGCTTAAGTACCTCACGGTTCTTAGCAATTGCATCACTTCCCAAGTATATATGATCAGTAATCTTTGAACATATATTCTCAAAAAAAGCAAGCTTGCCTTTCTCCGACTCAAATTCTCTAGGTGACTGCCCCATACCCAAACTGCCACTAGGAAGCTTAACCGGCTCCCTTCTCACCCCAGGAGTCGATGGACATGGCCAAACACCAAGATCATCAGACCCGGCAGTTGGCCACTCCTCAGCCTTTGGTCTCGAAATCGAAAGTGGCTGAAGGGGCAGTAAAAGACCCCGCGCCTTACTACTAAATCTTGGCCTCGAAATGGCCTTCACAGGTGACCTATCAGTCCAAGAACCCGAACCCGAAAACATTTTCCCATAACCACCAGATGGGTCAGCATTATCTTCCACTCTCAACATCTCACAAACTCAACTAACAAATCTCAATCAAACAAATCTTAGGCTAGCTATAAAAGATGCCATATAGCCTACAAATCATAAAAATTGAATCTTTACTCTAATGGGGCAACACAAACAATTCTTGATCTTTTTATCAAGATAAAACATGTAAGTATATATATTCTACCTAAACCACTTGACAAACTCTATAAGAAAAAGCCCAATTGAAAATGTGACCTAGTAAAAGCTGTAAACATATGGGGAGCAAGATTCAACAAAAGGGGGAAAATAATAAATTAAAGGAATAAAAAAAAGAGAAGGATTTAAAAATTAAAGAAGCAAGAAGACTTACTGGGTGTTTGTTGCAGCACACATTTGAACAGGAAGCCTAAATAAAGACCATAACAAACAACAAGAATAACGTTAAAAACAAACAAGAGGGAAGAACAAGAAGATTCTTTAGTTTTCAAACTTGGGTGTTTTTTTTCGTTTGAATTTGCTGATCCAGTCTTTTGTGGACCCAACTGCCCCACCCCTCCTTTATTACCATCATATTCTATTTTAATTTTTAAATAAAATTATCTATTATGCTACAATGCTCGAAAAATGGCATACTTATTCCACTTGGGAGTGAGCAAGGGGTCGAATCGAACCGACCCAAATCAGAATCGAAAGAACCGAGAACCGAAATAATAATATTTTAAAAAGCGAACCGAACTCGTTTATATGGAAGAACCGAATTGGACCCGAACCGTAAATTTCGGTTCGGTTCGGTTCAGAACCAAATTTTTATTTTATTTCAAATGTATTTATTTTTATATTATTTTTTGCTCTAAAAGTTTGATTATTTATTAGGGTAACTTAGTTAAAAAAAGGTTAATTATTAGAGATAGATCATTTTGCGTTCAAATCTTTCAAATTAATGAAAACGATATAATTGAAGTATCGTATAGATAAATTTAAAATATGATAATATAATATTTTTTAAATATAATATAATATAATATAATATAATATATGTATATATAATATATAATATAATATATATGTGTATAATATATATACACATATATATTCGGTTCGGTTCTTACAGTTCTAGCATACTAAGAACTGGAACTGAACCGAGAACTGAAATTTCAGAAAAATGAGAACCGAACCGGACCCGAACCGGAACCGAAATTTCGGTTTGGTTCGGTTCGGTTCTCAGTTCTGAACCGAAAAATGCTCACTTCTAATTCCATGTACACTCTTCATTCATCCATTCCTAAATGATAGTGATTTTTACACGTAATTTGAGATGTTAATTTTTTTAAAAAAATTCTTTTCTAATAAAAATATAAATATGTCTAGATATGTTTTTTATTTACCTTTGGAAAAAGTTAAAGCGACTACCATTTAAGAACGGAGGGAGTATTAACTCTTCTGAACATTAAAACGTATCAATAATATTAAATATGACCTGAAACCCGACTCGAACTCGACTCGATTCATGAACGATTTATTAGGTGAAAATGTGAAATTGATCCAAAAACGACTTTGTAATTAAAAGTTTTACTTCTTTACACCTAAAAATTTAATTCTATTTAGTTTTAACTTGAAATTAACCCGTTTAAGAACGCAACTAGAATTCCGTAACAGTCACGAATAAATTGAGTCTAAAAGAAAATATAATAATGTTTGATGTCGACTAAACCTAACTGAATAGATATAATGCATACTGATGGGGGCAGCTTTGGTTTTCATTTGACTCTGAATACCTGAAGTTGGAACTCAAGTATAATGTGTAACAACAAACGATAAAACTATAATAAAACTTCTCGAAGACTCAGTTTTCATGCCGTTCAAGTTTTCAACATGAGGTTAGCATGTTCATCACCGGTTTACATGGAAATTTCAAGGCTAAGTTACATTTTTCATACTAAATATTAACTAAAAAATATCAATAATTAGTTGTAAAATATGGGACTGGTTTTTATTATTGTTATTAACATGGAAATACAACACACAAAGTTAGATGCAACGACCAGGAGAGTTAGTTGGAAGCATGGTCAAGAAATGTTGGCGATTGAATCAAAGATAGAAATAACTCCAGTTCATACCTAGCTTCTGTAGAGACATGGTCTAATTCTCTTAACTAAAATTTATACACAAACAAACTGAGTCCTCAATATTTAGTCTCATGTTAACTGTCAACAGTTGATAAATTAATAGTACAACAACTTATATATATCTGTAGATTATTCTACTTGATCCTGGAAAGTGTCAATTGTTGATCAATGGTTTATGTCATGTCACATAAACTGACTGTGGTCTATTTAGAGTGGTGCATGTAATCCTCTACCTTTTAAAATACGGGACCGAAAATATCCGTTAGGTCAAATTCGATGTTTATGTTTCAGTTTTTACTTTTAATGGATTTATGTACCTTTTGTGTAATATACATGTTGTAATTTAAGGCTCGGATTCACAATTAGGGACATTATTAGTTAATATTGGATGTTTATGTTTCGGTTCTTACTTTTGGCGGATTCATGTATCTTTGTGTGATATACATGTTGTAATTTAAAGCTCGGATCCAGAATTAGGAACATTGTTAGTTAATATTAAATAAACATTTATAATTTAAGTACTGCAATATACTGCAAAATAGAGCAAGTATTTATCTTATGATATCTATGCGCAACACTGGCTCACAAATTATACTCCATCCGTCCCAGCAAGTTGTTTACGCTGGGGAAGGGAGGGCTTGACACGCATTTTAAGGCTTCTAAAAAGTATAGTTCTATAAATTTTTTTGAAATTTCTTTTTTCTGTATAAAAATATAATAGTTTAACTTTTATTTAGAAAAAGAAAATTTTAAAAATAAATTATGGAACTATATTCTATAAAAGCCTTAAAATGCGTGTCGAGTGCACGGTTACCAACGTAAAGAACCTGATATGATAGAGGGAGTAAATTACAATTCTGGACCAACATTCTCCAATTTTTCATGATTGTGCTACTAACTTAGTAACTTCATTTAGATGTTTTTTTTATTTACAGGACATTCACTTGTTCAGGGGTTTATAACTATGTAGGATGTGCAATGTTTATTAGTTTAACAATCATACATTGTTGTTCTTTGAGCTTAGACTTCAGTTTGTGAGCTTCATACACTCAGGTCCCAGTTTACAAACCGATTATATGCATTTCATGTCGAGACTCGAGAGTCGACACCACCAACATGATATGTTTCTGGTTAGTCTTCTTTCCTGTGGTCAGTGGTTGTACCTTTTTCCGGTCTTCTTAATCTGGTTTCAACCATTTCTTCTTGACGAGACCTTATTTGGTACTGTCTAGTTGATAAGCACCCACAAGTAACTACATCTTTAGTAATGCTCCTTGTACAGTCAAGTAAATATAATGTTTGCTAGAGGCCGAAGCTTAAGCTACTGGGTGCTTGTGTTACACTAATGGCACTGACACGGTACTTCTGTGTAGCACATGTTCTTAATCCATCCCTCCCGTTTTCCCAATGAATCCAAGGGAAATGTGCAGAAATTTCTCTTTTCATGTTCCCGATAATGCGTTTTTCCAACGTGTCAATCTTCAACAGCAGGCCATCATCGCGATTTGAAAATTACTGAAGTCGACACAGAGGCCTCTCAGAGCCGAGCTACCTATGGCAATTTTATTGCAGCCATAATGCCATAGCTGTAAATCCCAGGTTTTCTCATCTACATTCAGTTAAAGGCATTTCTAATTTAACTTGTTAATTGCAATTTACCTGGAATCAATGAATCTTGTAAAGTAAATGCCATACACTTTAACCATTTAGTGAAGTTTACATTAGTCCTACCTTCTGCATTTGGCATTTTTTTTTAAATTTACTTATAAATAATTTAAGCTGATAGTAACAAGTTCACAAAAACAAAATAAATCTATGACAGAAAATTAAAAGCGAGTGAATCACCTTTCAAATACTAAATGAGTCGATCTAGTTATTTCACTATTTGTTCAAGAGAACAACAAATCTGCATGTAGTACAGTATAAAAGCAGGGGAATGTTTGATGCAAACAAGCAAAAATAGAAAAGCATAATAGGGTAAAGGTAGACACTGACTTGTGGTTTTTGTTCACATAATGTATAGATATAGACCAAAAGGGAAAAGAATCGTGAATACTTGCTCTCTGGTCTTTACGATATCCTGATTCTTTGCCTCTCAGTTGAGTCCTACTTTGCACTTCTCTCCAAGCCATTCTCCACACACCAAAAAATAGTAGTACTTTGCCATATATCAAGACACATTCTTCCGGAAGATCTTGCTTCTGCTTGTCAGCCCAAACGTACAACCTACGAAACCCAATGTATCGCACACGGGAGACGAACCCGCATTTTCTCCCCTTGCAACCACAAAACCGACGGCAGCCACCAGAGTCTGTCACCAGCCCAAACCCAAATATTCTTCCTTTGCAACCACAAAACCAACTGCAGCCACGAGATCTTGTCACCAACCCACATTTTCTCCCCTTGCAGTCACCGCATCACCAGCCTCAGCCACCTCGGTCACAGCTCCATCCCAGCCTCGAACCACCTGCACAACCACAAGCACGGCCACTATCCGGTCCCAGCATTGAATTGGCTCCACAATCACGGCCAAAGCGTCAAAATAAACGATCAAAGGCACAACAAGGTGCTGGCCTCCTGTCTGATCCTACAAGATCACATCTCGATCATGATCCCCAATCTCCCACACACTCACAACCACGTCGCCAACGCCAACCTCGTGAAAATGCACTTTTTGTTGGACCTTCACCAACACAACCACACCAACCACCACTGCACTTAGGTCATTCAGCAGTCCCGCAACAGCAGCAATCCTCAGTTCAAAGAATACCACCCCCTCGCAAAACTAAGCCTTTTACATGGTGTATTGCGATTCTCTGCGCAATTTTCTGGATCATAATCATACTAGTAGGCCTCATAGTTCTCATAATTTATCTTCTATATCACCCAAAAAGTCCCAAGTTTGATGTGGCAGGAGCAACCCTGAATGCAGCATATCTTGACATGGGTTATCTCCTTAATGCAGATGTTACTATCTTGGCCAACTTCACCAACCCAAACAAGAAGGTAAATGTGAACTTCAAGCACATTATCATCAATCTCTCTTTTGATGGAATTCCTATTGCCACAAGGTATATTGATCATTTTCATGTGAAAAGGGCACAATATCATCTTGCAAATATTCATTTGGTAACAAGCCAGGTTAGGCTTTCTCCAGTACATAGCCAAAAGCTTAAGAAGCAGATTGAAAGCGGCAAAGTCAAATTTGATATTAAGGGTCTGTTTAAAGCAAAATCTAAGTTGGGAAATGTCCTCAAGTATTCATATTCATTATACGGTCACTGTAATATTGTTATGACTGGCCCTCCTAATGGAGTCTTGGTAGCAAAAACTTGTGGCACCAAACGCTAAACAATGTAGAGATCCTATTCTTGTTTCATCATCTATAGATGAGGTTTTTGATGTCATTCGTATTCTTCAATTTTCCAAGTTCACTCGTCCTAATTGTTTGTGCAAATCTACTTCTTCAAGATCTTTCTTCGAAAATCTATAATTAAAGCTGGAATAGTAGGGATTTATATGCGACAACAACGGGCAGTTGCATCTATGTATCAGATTTTACTCAAAGGAAAAAAATTATCTTGCATTAAAGTTCTTTTTTTCCCAAGTTTTCATATAAGATCAATATACTAAGCCGGTCAACTAAAATATATGTGCTCTATGACCAAAAAAAAATGTATATAATTCCAGTAAAGACTATAAGGATCATCAAACAGAAAGGGTGCCAGGAGGCCAAAGAAAAACAAACTTAACTCTGCCTCGTAGGGAACCCTGAAATTTGGTTTGCTACAAACTAGTCCCCCCCTCCCCCTCTGCGCCTCTTTGTACAAGTCGCTTTCACGTTCTGAGATAAAAAATAATGATATAATGAAGAGTTTACAAAAAGATCACACAATGTACACCTACAAAAGAGACTCAGAAAGTTCCATTTCATTAGAACGTTCTTGATGTGTATCAAGCTGGGGAAAACCTACAAAGTTAAGGCCAAGCCATTCCCATGGCCAACATAAATATCTCGACCTACTTAAAACAGACCTTGAGGTTTCCTGCATTTCAAGCTGACGAGTTAGCTCCTCCACCTTGTCTCTAAGCCTAGAAGACCTCAAATCACCCAACCTTAATGATTTCTCAGCTGCATCTCTTGCCGCCATGGCAGCATCTGCTGTTTCTTCTTTATATTTAAGTTTATTCTCCGACTCAATTACAGCTTGCTTTGCCACTTCAAGTTCCTGGCGAACAACTAATAACTGCAAGAATGGCACTCGATAACACATCAACTCAAAAGCGGAGAGGACTAATACGTAAAAGATCGGATAAAAAAGGGACCCGGAAAATGGTCAGTCGTTTAATTTTCCATTAAGGATATTCAGGGCATGTTTAGTATGCATGTTGAGTATCAATTTAAGTGTGATAATATGATCAAATAATGGTTTATTACGCTTGTTCCACAAAATTACTCAATATTTACAATTTATTTCAAATTTGACATCACTTCACTCATTTTTTTATTACCTTAAATAGTTTAGAATGTCCAACAAGTAGCAGATGTTGATCAATTAAAATTGTCATATCTTACTATAACAATTTGCATAACGAATCTCATATCTGACTCAACTGTGAAATGGATAGAGTTTCAAAAGCTCATAATATATAATTTTGAGATTTTTCCTTACCTCGGCTTCCTACTTATGACCACGAAAATAAGTGAAATGGAATTGCAGGCATAAACTATAGTGGAAACTGATAAGGTAAACAGTATATTGATAGCCTTATAAATTGACGACTTGGCAGCTATTCTAGCTTAAAATGTTTCTTATAAGGGAAAACTAAGAGTGCATGACACTTTCATTTTAGGGTCACTCAAGTCTGCTGACAACTTCTGAATTACGAAACAGCTGTTGCAATACTATTTGCTTTTAATATGCATAATTTTTCTATATGCCTTGTGTTGACTTGCTCTAGGTAATGTACAATAATGTATTTAATCAAATCATCGAATGACAAAAGCAGACTAGAAAGTGTAGAAGCACCATAAAGATACTACAAATATCCTTATAGGAATGTTCTGTACACATTTCGGATATATACCTGTGACACAAAATCATGTTCAACTGCTTTGCCTGCATCAGCTTCTTCTTGTGCAGCTACTTTCCATCTTGTAATTTCTTCTTCAGCAGCAGCAATGTCCATCATAAGCCCTTCAACCTAAACCAACAAAGTAGTGCCAATACATGATGCAAGGAAAATCTAATCAAATAGGAAGTAATTATTTCCCTATATAATGTATTCACATATTTTAAAGAACAAGCAACCCCAGAGGAGAGGATCAGTGGTCATCTTCACACTCTCTGCGAGTTCAGATCACTTCCTATTCTCCTTTTGGGACTTTGTCAATCAAAAGATCAGCAACTAAAAGAGAAAATATAATGCAACATCGTACTTATAGAAACATTGAAGAAGCAATATAATGATATATATATAGAGAGGGTCACATTTTCATTTGCGGTCTTCTCTTTCTCCTCAAGTTCCTCCACTTTTTGTTTTCTTTGAACGAGCTCCTTTGCTTGAGCTTCAGCTTGCTGTCCGAGTAAACTTGTCTCTTTCCTTAGTTCAGTTAGATAGAACACAGATATAATCACTGTTGTTAGCGCAGAGAGTATGGGGATTTTCAAGGAAAATACTCAATAAAGATGTCTATACTAAAGTTAATTGTCAAGTAGCATGTGCACTTAACTATACATACATGCCTACAGTATGAAAAACTTTCAGTATATTAAGTCAACTTCTAAAAGAAGACTACACAAAATGGAGACCATATTCATATGGTAATTGTTTATAATCTCATCAAACGCAACTATGGATAGCCCAATACTGCACTTACAATATATGGTAGGATACGGTATCATAAAAATACAGGTTAATTAATGTATAGTGTTACCAGGTCCTGATAATCTATCTTCCCTATACTGAGAATCCTGAAGTCAAGTTTGTGTTTTACGAATATTCTACAGATAGTCAACCACTAAAATTCAGGTTATAGCTCATAAGAATCCTTTTCCAAGAACACGACAAAGAGAACAGTTTTTATAACACACTCTAGAGTCTAGGTCTACCTACCTTTCATATTACATACTAAAATTATAGCATAACCTCTCATCATTCCGTATTAGTAATTTATACCACAGTCAATCCATTGAAGCCATAAAGGCAAATATTTCAAGTCATCTTGAATTAGAAGATAGGTAGTAGGAGAGTACCTTAGCCCTTCAACAGAATGCTTCAGCTCAATAATTTCGAGCTGGGACTGCTTAATAATATTCTCCAGCACACCCGCCTACATATAGCATATTAATTTTACAACTCAGCCAAAAAAAACACGTGATTTCGAGATCCAATTATAAAACCAAGAAATGCTTACCAAAGTATATATCTCATCATCCTCTGCAATTACAGCACCTGCCTCGTCATTCAAAACCAGTACGTTCCCATCTGCCAGATGATAACTAAACTTATAATCAATACCCGCCTCTCTTAATCCATTTTCCGCAACTACAAAGAGTTCATTTGTCTTAAATGATAAATCCGCCAACACTCTTTTAGATAAAGCACTTCTTAGCAAGGTTCCGACCTGCTCTTTCTCCTGAACTAACTGAGAAACCATCTCATTCAGCCTCTTCACTTCATTACTCCTCTCCTCCACTAACACCTTTGTTTTCTCAACAACAATTCCACTTAATCCATATATCGACACCAATCCTGCCAAACAAGCACGTACATTCTCCTCCATATCAGTTCCTTCAGGAAGAAACAAAGACTCCAACAACTCCAACTGATCCAACCTATCAACATCCACTATCTTAACAACATTCCCAATCTGATCATGTATTTTCGCAACATAACTCAACTGATCAACCACCAACGCTCTTTGCAACTCCATCTTCGCCTCCAAACTCTCCACCCTATCCTCACTCTCCCTAAACCACATTCTCAACCTCTCCACCTCTTTCTCCGCTAACCCTAACCTCCCATCCTTCTCACTCAACAACTTCTCGAAATCCTCCACAACACTACATTTCTCCACCACCTCTCCCTTCAATCCCCTAATTCTCGCCTCAAGCTCCGAAACCTCAATAACACTCTTAAAACTCCTCTCCTCCATCAATTCTCGCGCCTCGTCCCTCTCCTTTCCTCTCACCTCCACCTCCCTAACCATCTCCTCGACAATCTCACTCATCCGCGTAATCACACCATAAACAACACCTCCTAATCCACTATACCTATCTGACCTAGGCAATCCACCTACTCTAAACTCCTTAATTCCCTTAACTCTCTCCGAAATCGACTCGATTCCATTCAACATCATCTCCGCAGCGCTCTCAACTTCCGATTTCAACGACTCTTTCGACTTAATCGCCTCATCACACTTCTCATTAAACTCCTTAAAAACCTCATCTCTATGTCTAACTAACTCAATTAACTCACTTTTCAACTGATCATGCGCTTTCAAAGCTTCGATTTTTAATCGATCGCTCTCGTCGCGCTTCTTAATCGATTCGTGCGCTATAAGTTTTAATCGATTGAATGAAGTTTGTAAGTCGGAGTTGGAAGCTTCTAGAGCTTGTCGCGATCGACGCTCGCGATGAAGCTCGGCGAGAAGTTGTTGAAATTTGTCGTCTTGGTGTGACGTGGAGGTTAGTTCGATCGGCACCGGATTTTCGTCTTCGACGTCGCTTAGTACGGCGTCGTCGCCGGTGGTTGACATTGTAAAGTTAATTTGATTTAATTAGAATTAAATTAATTAATGATTTGAAAGGATTAAAGAGAAAAGAAAGGGAGCGTTGAGAATTATGATGAGTTTGACTTTCGTGTTTATTTTTACTTCACTTCATTTTATTTTTTGGCGTTGGTTTCTTGTTTTTTGATAAATTCCGTTGAGTGATATATAGAAAATAGTACTCCCTCTATCCCATTAAATTCTCTACGTTACTTTTTGACACGCTTTTTAAGGCTCATTTAAAGTATAGTTCCGTAATTTTTAATTTTTTTTTTTTTTAGAATAAAAATTTAATGTTTAAACTTTTATTCAGAAAAAAAAAAATTTAAATAAATTATAAAACTACACTTTATGGGAGCCTCGAAATGTGTGCAAACAGTGCACGTAGAGAAATGAACGGGACGGAGGGAGTACAAAATAGGAACCCAGTCGGAACAAACTCCGAACTGCCAACTACAATCTAACTGTGAAATAAAGAATATGCTAAATTAATAATTGTTTTATTTTCAAATTGCTTAACACATAGTTAATTCAAATTCTTCAATATAAAAAGTATTACAGTGACATCTCGAGTAATCCAACATACACCAGTTATTAAACTAGTAGCATCACAATTGACCTTCATATAAGTTCATCTCTAGCCCAATGTTCAAAATTATATATTGAAATAACAAATACCCCAAAATCTAAATATTTTTTTTGTTGTGAATGGCGAGCTCTTGAGATATCTACCATGGTCCCAGAGTCGATGCGAGTCTTGTATAACTCCCAAAATATCATATAAATTCTTTTCAGAAAAACAAGCGAAATCCGTAACAGGACACATAAAACTATCAAAATATAAAACATTAACATTCCAAAAAGATGGGCACGACTAACAATCTTGTTAACAACTAACAAGAGTAACTCCAAAAAAAATTAGATCTCGTTTTTATTGAATAAACTGATAAATAAAAAAAAGTATAGGAGAGCGAAAGGGGAGGAGGATGAAGGATTGGAAGGTGGAGAAGTGACGGGGCTAAAACTGGCGTGGAGTCTCAAAACCCTAAAATAATATGTATATTAAAACATCTTTTTGTTACCATTAGGGTCGGTGAGCATCGGGCAGTTTGGACGGTTTTGAGGGTTTAATCCGAACCAAACTGGAATTATAGGTTTTTCAATAAACCGTTAAATTCGATTTAGATGGTTTGGATCGTCCGGTTTAGGTCGGTTTGGAAATTTTTTGATTACCCCTAATTATCATGCAAGCAATCAAGAGTTGTGTTTCTCGTGTTTGTAATACGGAATGAGTTGTTTAATAATTGTTTAGTATATATTTTTTTTAAAAATTGATTTTTAATATTAGCAATGATATTATAATATATCTTTTTCGATCGATGAACTCGTAGCAGAAAAATAGTTGTTATTTAATAATTTAAATCATTTAATTTGTACATTTTTTTTACGACTTACGACGTGTACCTGCATAAATTTTCGGACATTGTTATTAGTTCATTGCATTGTTCAATTACTTCTTATTATAGCTTATTACCCGTACAATGCACGGTTGTACGGTTCTTTTTATTTTTATATATTTTTGATAATTATAATAATATATTTAAAAATTCAAAGCACTGTACTATTTGATAAAAATAATAAGAACACAAACTATATAAAATAGTAATGTGAAGATCAATAGTTTAGTTGAGAACATAATATTAAATAATAAATCTACTAATATAAATATTATATATTAATTTATCATTGAAAGTTAAATAATATATTGAGTATTAGATATTAAATATGTTATTAATAAAATTTTGAAGTTACAAGTAAATTTAAATATGTTAATTCTAGAAAATTATCGGATTTCGTTTGATTTATTTTGACTTTATCTTTGAGTTCTAGAAATCAGATTTTGACGATTTTACAACCTACACGAAACTCACGAAATATTCTTTAATTCAGTAATGATTTAAAAAGTATTATTTACATAAAATTTTCAAGAAACTGAAAAGAAAAAAAAAAGTTACGAATTTTGTATTAAGTATTCTATTCAATTTATGATATCTACTTAACTAATCTATTCAATTTAGAAATCTACTTAGTTTTGGTTTAGATTATGAAAATAGAATATTTTCTTATTTTTGATCCAACAGCTATTATTAATTTGATTCAAGATCCAATTGTTCCTATTACATTGATAGTACAGGACCATAATTTGGATAAAATTACTCTTATCCATGTTATATTATAGGATATAATAATGTCCCTATTAATTAAAAGTATGTAAAACTTGGTTGATACACCATTAAAAAATTGATCTTTCAATGACTTGGACTACTCGGGTTTCCACCATCGATTGCTACTTAAAGAACAGGTAAAACACAGGTGATCATATAACAACTTTAGTGGGTATAACTCAGGGTCATTCACCATACAAATTTGATCTCACTAAAGAAACTTGGATGTGTTAATTAAAAGTGGCGTCAATATTAGCTTTATTTCAGATTAGCTGTTTAGTTTTACTATTCGACTGGTTAATCTACTTGCATATTGCCACACCATAAATTGATCATCAGAAGCGGTATTAACTAATCTGTAAACTGATTTCCAACAACTTGGATTATAAAACATAGTTCACAAAAAAGTAATTTATAAAGAACTCCAAATAGCTCTCAACATGAAACAATGGAGCCAATCAAAAAATTACAACAACGTAAGTGAAAGACTGGTAAAAACAATACACTTTATATAACTTGAGATGTAAATTAATCCACTATTCTTTCAAATTTAAAACTACAGTCATCCAAAGCAGCCATACTTTTGAAAGCCATTTTGTTCATTTGTAAACTGAGCTTCAGTTCTCGCACGTAATTCCTCTAAACTCTCACCTTTGGAAAGCTCAAACTAAGTCACCTTCCCGTGGAATGCACAAACTAACCACGCCTTCTGCTCAAACGCCAAGAATTAGGCTCATGGTACCTGTCATAAAGTGGTTCAATACGTTCTTGACGTTTGCGTTTGCTCAATTTGGTAGGATCTGCTACTTTGAAGAATCTGGGTGCTAGCTCAACAAGCCACTTGGGATCAACAACAATAACTTCACGCATGTACTCTTTTGTTGTCACTACCAGCTCGTTGTAGATGACCCACTCGGGTTGTCTTTGAAAAAGAGCACTGCCAGGATGGATGTAAACTGGTTGATTCTCCACTAGAGTTCGATATCCTACCTGCGGATCCTTTTTAGCTGCATGGAAGAAAAATCCTGCTGCAATGGCCTTTCTTATCTTCGAATAGCTCTTCCCAGCACTCACAATATTCAATTTGTACCTGTCCATGAGGGAAAGGAGCTGTTTCCGCACATCTTGAGCCCTTTTTAATGATGTAGAATTGACAAAATTCTCACGACACCATGGTTCAGAAAAC
>PHNY01286547.1:0-17308 GCA_003724115.2 Anethum foeniculum | reverse complement strand
AACCACCTTTGATAGCAGAGCTCTATCTCCAGTCATATGCCTTGAACATCCACTGTCCAGAATCCACATGACCTTCTTTTGCTTAACGCCCTGTATACAAAGGAGATTAAGTTTTCTTTGGAACCCAAACAAGGTTGGGTCCAGGGGACTTAGAAGTATTTGAATATTTGACATTTTTCTTCACAGAATTAACAGGCTTAACATTCTTCGCATTATCATTGACTATTTCCTTATCACTTTCAGAAGCCCCAATAGACTTGCTTCTGGCTTGGTGAAAAGTGCCTCTTTCCTAGATTTAGGAGGGCTTACAGTCTTTGATCTACCATGGTTCTTATGAGCATGCTTATCATGATTATAAGATGTATTATGTGAGTGTGTGGAATCAAGATAAGTGTTCATGAAAGAAACAACAAATGGTATGCAAACAGATTTTTTACACTTAGGAGATTTAGGCATGTTAGGCACGTTATGAACATGAGCATTTTTAATATTGTCTACTTTAACCTTTCTAGAAGCATGAGTAAGGTGACTAGCAGAACCACATTTGTTACATAACTTCCTAGGGCCATTAGCTCATATCCTTCCACTTCTATTTCTACTTCTTTTAGTCTTAGAAGTAAAACCTAGTCCAATATTAGAATGTTCACTTTCACTAGTTACTGACATAGGTTTCTTTGCCTTTTGTTTCTTTAAATTCTAAAGTTCCTCAATAATAGATTCATGATGAATAAAAAGACTCACCTCATCAAAAGGTTCAGTGGTAGCTTTCTTGAACAAAGGTTTCTTAGCAGTTTTAAGAACATGTGGTGTATCTGGTGGATTATTAACTTTTTCTTCAGATTCTTCCATTACATGTTTCTTTTTAGATTTTCTAAACTCATCATAATCTAGTCTAATTCCAATTTTACCACTAACAACCTGACTAGATATGAGTTCTTTTACAAGATTAGCAGAATTAGTGTAAGCATGTAACTTATTTTCTAATTCTTTAATCTTCTCCTGAAGTTCAATCTCAGATTCACCATAATTCTTAACTTTTAGTTCCAAATAGTGAATGTCCTGCTTTAGGTTATTTATATTGACATTAGCAAGAACTAACTCATCATTTTCGTCTTGAAATTTATTTAGTTCTTCTTTTAAGTCACCAGCAGTACCATTACAACATCTCAACATAGCTATACAATTCTTATAACTATGACTTAAGGCATTGTACTTATCAATACAAGGTTTTTCAGTGCAATCTACCTTAATTTTATCATAGGATTCTTGTGAACCAAGTTTAATAAAGTCTTTGACATTAGCACAGTATATATTCTCACATAAGTTAGCAGTAGGAGAAACAGTATCATTTGAGATGACTACCTGATATGAAGATTGAGCCATCAGTTCAAGATTTCCATGCTGCTCCTCTTCATCATTAGTATCATCCCAGCTCTTTCCTTCAGCTATGTAAGACTTCACTGTATACTTCTTTGAACTTCCAGAACCATTTTTCTAATAGGCTTTTCCTTTGTCATTAGCTTGTTGGGCCTTTCTACATTCACTGGCAAAGTGTCCAACTTCATCACAATTGAAACATTTGAACCTGCTTTCATCAACCATCCATGTCTTGTAGCCTGACCCTGACGGTGAACTTGATCTCTGTCCTCTGCTGCTGATTCCAGAACCCTTATAGCCTTGTTTCCTTCTAAACCTGATGTTACTGAACATCCCTGCAAGATTGGTCATAGTAGGATCTTTCATACTCTGCAGATCTTCCATTGTATAATAATCACTTGGATCACTAGAGAGATTTCTATCATCCATCTCAGCTTCAGAGAGCATTTCAGCCTTAGACTTAGGCTTCTCGACTGTAATATCTAGCTTTTTGTGGTCACCGGCAATAAGAGCAGTTGTCTTGAGCAGTTCAGAATTCTTCTTATCCATTGTACCATCACTATATATGATTTTTCTTTGTTCCTGCTTCATCTCGTGAGTTTTCATCTTTCCATACAATTTCTCCAATGACATAGTCTTAAAGTCTAAACGCTCACGAACTGATTGAACCTTACTGTCAAGATGGTGTGGCAAGGTCAACATGAATTTCCTATTGATTTTCTTCTGAGGATAACTCTTTCCATGAATGGCTAACTCATTAATCAATTTGTTTAGTCTTTCAAAAACTAGAGTTATGCCTTCACCAGGAAGAGATTTGAATGCCTCATACTGTGTGGTCAAGATATCAAGTTGATTTTCCTTGAAATCCTCAGTTCCTTCCATTAACGTTTCTATGGTTTGCCACATATGCCTTCCATTTTCACAAACCATAATCTGGTGACTCATATCTTCATGCATTGCATCAACTAGAATCAGCTGCAGATTTACATCCAGACTAGTAAGATACTTATCATTTTCAATATAATTCTTTCTGTCCTTCAGAATCACTTTGGTAGGATCAGCTGGATCTGCTTCCTCAATTATGAATTGTCCTTTTTCAAGAACATCTATATAATCAGCATTTGATGCCTTAAGAAACAATTTCATCTTCTTTTTCCATAAATTATAATGCGCCTTGTCAAGCTTCGGAACCTTGATGCTACTAGCTTTCTGAGCACTCAAATGTTAGATCTGAAAATTTTCTGCAATATAACGTCTCAAAATATAATAACCCGGACAATCAAACCAGCAACAAATCAACAATAACCCAAAATCAAATCTACACCAACGAAAGCAATCCCAATCTCCGTACAACCAAAATCAACAAAAAAAAACTTGCTAATCTAACGGATCTGATCTGTATATCGATCAATAAGCTCTTATACCAATTGCTAAGTCCATAGGGTACATACAGAGGGGGGTGAATGTATGTTCTTCGTTTTTCAAATAAGATGCAACGAAAAATAAAACTCAAAATAAAATAAACAAACACACAGGGATTCCGGGGTATAATTCTTATATTAAGAAATTAAATCTCGAAGGGTTGCTTACACCTTTGAATCGAATGTTCAAAGTATCAAAAGAAGTATTCAGTACAAGATAAGCTATCGAAACTATGAATAAGACTTAGCACTCTAAAAGCTATAACTCTTTATCAAATAAGCAATCAATACAACTGAAGGACGTTATACAATGAGTGTTACTGTGTATGTAAGACTTTAAATGGTGAGAAAACAAATGGGCATGACCTCTCTCTGTCAAATCAATGATCGAATAAAAGCTAGACATAATTTTCAAGAGCTCCGCTATTGAAAATGGTAGAGAGATATAAAGCTTATTTTCTTCGTATTGTATATATAGATGGTAGGTGGTAGGTGAGCAGCTTTGACGATGTGGCACGCTCTCGTCCAAGTATTTTGAAATCAACAACTGCATTTGTCCTTTGGTTGCGCCTGAATTAATTTTGTAACTTCAATACTTGAATAAACCTTAATGCCTTGAAGTAGTGGCGCCAAGAGGAGAAATCAATCACTTAGAAACTTTGTCAAACTCATAAGTTCCGCCCATAAGTGATATACAAGTAATGGTGGCGCCTAGGAAGAGTTTTCTTACTTAGTTTCTTAACTAAGGACCTTTGTGGCGCCTATAGTCGATGATGCAAGCTTATGGCGCCTACAAGACCATGAAAGATTGTGGTGGCGCCAAGAGCTACCATTTTTGACTTATAATCTTCAAGGCTACTGCAGGTGGCACCTAGGATGCTTTTCATGAGAGTATGTGGCGTCAACTAGACCTTTAGTACTTAGATTATATGCATTGCAAGGCCATGTTGTGCCTAGAGTAGTACAAGATCCTTAAGTGGCGCCTAGAGCCATATAAGTAGGTTATTGACTTAGTTTTTCAACTAGTGACTTGTGGTGGTGCCTACTAGTACAAGAAGGAAGCTTTGTACTTAGTTTTTGTCACTTCAAGTAGTAAGTGGCGCATACTAGGCATGCCATACATCAACTGGCGCCTAGAGTAATCAAGAGTGCAACCTTGACTTAGTTTTTCTGAAGCCACTTTCCACTGAAAAGATGTTTCGTCTTCTCGTCTTCACCTCGAGTCTTTGTACAAACCATTCTACAATCTTCTTGGGTACAAAATACTCACTTGACAATCATCCTAATGATGATACTTAGTTTCCCTTCACGGATCACTGACGTCTTGTGTAACTGGCCTAGTTAACAAACGGCTAGTTCCGCTCTCAGGCCTTCGTACCATGAACTCTTCCAAACATTGTCAAGTCTTCTACCATATATAAACAACTTCACTTAGAATCCTTCAGGTCTTTACACCGATCATACTAACTGCTATGAATGACTTCAACCTTGTTACTCCGTTGCTTGAACATGTTAATGAACTTAAACGATCTTTTGTTGACGCCTTCTTCACTGCAGCTACTAGGATCTTTGTGTATATACCATGACTTCAATCTGTACTGATTCTTAGTGGAACATAGTATTATTTTCAAGTCCTTTTTCTATGTTGATTTATCCAAACCAGTATTGTTGAGATAACGTATCCATCTCCAATCTTGCTCAACAAACATAACTCGGCCAAATCACGAAAATAATTAATCAGAGCCGGTGTTACTACCCATTTTTTGGATAATGTTACGACATGACGAGATGATAAACAGGACATGACGAGTGTGCAGTTAAACATGACGAGATTATTGGAGACGTAAGAGTTGCAGACATGACCGGAGGGTATAGCATGGAACAAAGGAAAGAATCGGTCTTCAATTGCCCTAGAATTTAGGAGAAAATGTGCAGCCACTGTGCCACATCTTGAGCAACATTCTCCAAAGAAGAAGGGATGGAATGAATTGAGGGGGAGGAGATTTAATTCTCAAAAAGAGAGGATAAGAGAGAAAAATGTAGGAGAAATTGATAACGTACATATATTTAGTTAGGCATTATATAAGAGTGAGGTGTTGGCTAGAAGAAAATAACACATTGAATGATACAACTCTTGTAAACAATGTCAAATTATTACTAGTGGATTCATTTTGGTTGGGTTCATAATCCCACCCGCGATTTTTACCCTCAAAGGGGTTTTCCGCGTTAACAATCTTTGGTGTTTTTGCTCTTTTAGTTTATTTTCTTATTCTAGCTTCGTTCATACAAATTGAATTATCCTTAACACTTAACCCATTAAATTTTAGTAAAAATAATTGGTGCAGTCTGTGGGAAACTTGCTAAGGATTTGTTCGATTTTCCACGATGACGAATGACGGACAATAAAGTGAAACATCAACCCAAGGAGACAATGCTGACGTTAACAAGGAAATGGCTGCAACTTTGAAGAAATTACAATCAGAGATGGAGGTTTTGAGATCTGAAATGAATCGCTAAGAAAAGAGGTTACTACAGCCAAGTCCAAAACGAAATGACGAAAAAGACGGTCCCAGGTATAGTAAGGCGGCTGAACATGGAAGAAGCTAAAGAATGGGGCCAAAAAGAAACAAAAGAGGAAGAACAAGTTATTCTTGACAAATATGGTAACCCAACAACAACGAAAAAAGACGTTGAAAATCACCATGAAGAGCAATACCACGATGATTATGAGGAACAAGAGACAAACTGTTACAGAAGAAGATCTAAAAATAGGAGGTCCAAATTGCGAAGCTACATCCCTGAATCTTTCCAGAAAGAATTAAAGAAGTAAGGGAGATGATTGAGCGAATTTCGGGAGTGCCCAAACCATTGGAGAAGGCGACACCGACAAGCTACGCGGATTTTCCATTTTCTGATGATATCGTCTTGGTAGAGATTTCAACACATTTCACGGTTCGCCACATGAAACCATATGACGGATCGAGTGACCCGCATGAACACATTGCAATATAAACAAAGGATGTTCACAGTGCCAATAACGAAAGATTTACGAGAACCATGCATATGCAAAGGGTTTGGATCTACGTTGTCTAGGCCAGCTCTACAATGGTTCATCAGTTTGCCAAATGAAAGTATAAGGGCGTTACTGACCTGGTAGACGCATTCAACTTGCAATTCGCTAGTAGCAAGGTGTTCAAAAAAAAACTACAAGTGATCTGTACAAAATTGTGCAGAGATACAGGGAACCATTATCTCACAAGGTTTAATAGAGAGAAAGTCACAATCACTAATTGTGACATCCCAATAACAATAGTGGCTTTTAGAAGGGGCTTAGAGATGGACTAACCATTATATGATGAGCTCACCAAATATCCATGCAAGAGTATGGATGATGTTCAAGCTAAGGCTATGACACAAGTCAGATTAGAAGAAGACAAAAGAGGGGATGACGACAAGTATTACCACCCAAATCGCAAAATCACGACTCCTAGAGTAAGGGACTACAAACCCTACTCAAGAACCATAAGAGAAGACTTTCGTGTCAACTCGACTCAAGAACGTGTTGATTGGAGAAAATATCAAAACCTCCCTTCAACTTATGACAGCTATGGCTTCACTCTAACACCCTCTGCAATGATGAGAGAATCCACCAAAATGGGAGATGTCGTGAACTGGCCACCAAAAAACAACAAGCCAAAAGAAAATCCAGATTCAAAAATGTGGTGTGACTGTCATGGAGATTAAGGGCATAGAGCCTACGACTGTGTGGCACTGAGAAAAGAACTTCAATTCCTCTTTAAGAAAGGATACTTATTTCATGTCCAGCAACAAGTCTACACATGTTAGGGGGGATATGACACCTACGAGAAGAGATAGGACTCCTCCAAGACAACCACCACCACCACATCATGAGGTAATTAACTTCATTGTCAGAGGATCAGAGATATGTGGGGCAACGTACTCGTAAGCTAAACGGGCAGCAAGGGAGACAGGTTTGCGAGTATCAAGAGCAGATGTCATGAACAACAACAAGATCCCAGCATTGACGTTTGATGAATCAGATAGTGGATTTGTAATGGAGCCACAACACGATAATTTGGACATATCACTTCCTGTGGGAAATTGCCTGATCAAACGAATTTTGGTAGACAACGGTAGTGCAGTAAATATTATGATGCTGAACACATTGTAATAAATGGGACTTGTTGAAAGTGATATGGACAAGAAATCAACAACTCTTGTGGGATTCAATGGCGAAACAAAAAAGACCATTGGTGAGATTTTCCTCCCGACGTATGTACAAGGGTTAAACCTTCTAGAAAAGTTCTTAGTAATTGACTATGACTCGATAACATTATAATGGGCAGGCCGTGGATCCATGATTTGAAAGCGGTACCATCCACATATCACCAAGTGATTAAGTTCCCAATACCATGGTGAGTTCAAAAAATACATAGGGATCAAAATACCGTAAGGGAATGCTATAAGACATGTTTAAAACCAACGACCCAGCATGATGTCAAAGAGACACATGTAGTAGCTATGACATGACCTAAGAAGTTGGTTGAGAATGATTTAACAAAGGGGGATAAGAAGATTTTGGTGGGGGATGATCTCTCTCCTACGATTGAAACAAATTTAGTAGAATTCTTGACATCACGCCTGGACGCATTTTCTTGGGAACATGAAGATATTACGGGTATAAGTCCTAATGTAATCACTCACAAACTAAACGTGGACCCAAACTATACACTCGTCCAGCAGAAAAGGAGAAAATTTGGTGCAGAAAAAAATAAGATAATCAACGAGGAAGTCAATCGACTCTTGAAAGCTGGAATGATCAAGGATGTAGACTATCTAGAGTGGTGGGCCAATGTTGACATAGTTCAAAAGAAAAATGAGAAATGGAGAGTTTGTGTAGACTACACAGATTTAAATAACGGATGTCCTAAAGACCCATACCCCTTACCGCACATTGACACGATGGTAGACTCAACAACAGGACATAAACTACTGACGTTCTTGGACACCTCGAGTGGTTTCAACCAAATACAAATGGAGCCTTCAGATGCAGAGAAAATAGCCTTCATAACAGACATAGAGATGTACTGCTACTTAGCCATGCCATTTGGTTTACGTAATGCAAGAGTAACTTTTCAAAGACTAATCAATAAGATATTCAGACAATAGATAGGTTGAACAACAGAAGTATACATTAATGACATGGTGGTGAAGTCGGAAAATGCTGAAAATCATGTAAGGGATTTGTAAGAGGTGTTTGACATATTAAGGTCATATAACATGAAACTAAACCATGCAAAATGCAACTTTGCAGTGTCGCCAGTTAAATTCTTGGGGCATATGATGACGAGAAGGGGTATAGAAGCCAGTCTAGAATAGATAAAGGCTATTTTTGAATTGAAAAGTCCAACCAACATCAAAGACGTGCAAAAGCTGGCAGGACAAGTTGTTACCCTGAACATGTTTATCTCACGTTCTTCTGACAGGTGCAAATTATTTTTTTGAGGAAAAATAAGGGGTTTGACTAGTCCGAGAAGCATAAAGCTGCACGACCGAGTTGAAAATTACTTGACAAAACCTCCACTCTTGGCCAAACTAAAACAAGGTGAGGACCTCTATGTGTACCTATCTGTTACTAACCACGCTATAAGTGGTGTGTTGGTCAAGGAGGACAAAGGTGTACAGTCACATATCTACTACTTGAGCAAAAGTTTAGTAGATGCCGAAACCAGGTACACATCTTTCAAAAAACTAGTACTTGCATTAGCCATGGCTTCTACTAAATTAAGGCATTATTTTGAGTTTCATAAAATACATGTCATGACAAATTTTCCAATGAGAACGATATTGAGTAAGCCCGAGTTAATAGACGTATGGCTAAGTGGGCTATCCGTTCAAGCACGTATGACATATCTTATGACTCTAGAACTGCTAAGAAAATCACAAGCTCTAGCTGATTTTGTGGCTAATTTCAGTCAAAACCAAATGACGACAGCTGAAGAAGAGTTCCAACGAGTGGTATCCAAAGCTGACATCCAGCCATGGACGTTATACACGGATGGGGCCTCAAATATAAACGAAACAGGTTGGGGCTTGTACTAAAATCGCCACAGGTGGATATGGTAGCATATTTAGTGTGTTGTGATATTAAAGCTACCAACAATGAGGCGGAGTATGAAGCGTTGATCTTGGGCTTAACAACTGCCAAAGACATGAAGGACAGAATTGTTAATGTGAATTGTTACTCATTTTTTATTGTTAATCATGTTAATGGTTCATACGAGACAAAAGACTTTAAGATGATTGGTTACCTTGACATTGTCAAAAGCCTCATACATTCTTTCAACACCTTTAACATGCAACAAGTACTAAGGGAAAACAATGTACAATCAGACGCATTAGCTGGCCTTGGAGCTGTGTTCTATGGTGCCAATTTGACCAATGTACCTGTCATCCATATCCTAAAGCCAGCCAATGAAAGACTAAAAATGCAAACAGAAGTGTTGGCTCTCAATGTGCATGACAATGAGAGTAATGAGAATATGAACACCTTGACACGAGTATACAAAGAATACTTGAAACATGGAAAAGAGCCCAACAACAGCAGTGAAGCAAGAACACTAAGAATGAAGGTGTCACGTTTTACAATGATTGATGACATCTTGTTCAAAAAGTCATCTACGGGCCAGTTGCAGAGGTGTTTGGAGAAAGAAGAGGCATACATAGTGTCGAGAGGTGTCCACGAAGGAGAATGTGGGAATCACACTAATGGCAGGAATTTGTCATTAAAGATACTACGTACGGGCTATTATCGGCCAACATTAAGACAAGACGCCTTAGAATATACTAGAAAATGTGACTCTTGCCAATGACATGCACCCATAATTCATCAGCCTTCAGAATGCCTACACCCATTTATCATGTCTTGGCCTTTCATGAGACGGGGAATGGATATTGTGGGAAAGATGTCAACTCAACCGGGCCAAAAGGTGTTTATGCTGGCCATGACAGATTAATTCTCTAAATGGATCGAAGCAAACGCGTTCAAGCAAGTCACATCCACGGAGGTGATCTATTTCATACAAAGAAACATCTTATGCAAATTTGGAGTACCATGACATAATTTGTGACAATGGATCGCAATTTATAAGCGACAAGAATAAAACATTTTGCATGAGGTGGAACATCAATTTGATTAAATTAACACCAAGATACCCATAAGCTAACGGACAAGCAGAGTCCAGTAATAAGATCTTCACCAATAACCTAAAGAAGAGATTAACTTCTTGTAAAGGCAAATGGCTGAAGAATTACCTTGGGTACTATAGGCAGACAGGACAACACCCAAGGGGTCAACAGGTCAGACCCCATTTAGTTTGGTTTATGGAACTGAAGCCGTCTTACCTACTGAGATCATAATGCCTACTGCCAGATACGGATTATTGACACATGAGGCGAATGAGCATGAACTCGCACATGACATCGACATAGTGGATAAATTATGAGAGATGGAAAAAATATGAATGATGTCCTATCAACAAAGAGTTGCCAATACTTACAACAAACGTGTCCATATAAGGACATTTCGAGTTGGTGATCTAGATTTGAGGAAGACATCTCAGAACACCGTGGATGCGATGACAAGAAAGTTTTCTAACACCTGGGAAGGGCCTTATCTCATAGACGCTGTTGTTGGACGTGGAGCTTATCAATTATGTACTTTGGATGGTGTACAAGTTCTGAGAAGTTGGAATGCTCTGCATTTGAAGCTTTATCACGTGTAAAGTCTTCTGTCTTATCCACTTTTCTTGTTCTTTAGGATGTTTATTAATAAGTCGCTAGGACATAGTTTTAGAAGTGTGTTAATCAGAAATTTCAGATGACTGATGTGGCTTGATCTATCATGAAAAAATCTGTTTATCTATTTTTTACGTTCAATGAATTTGTAAGATATTTCCCTAGTTTATTGTTTCCTTCTATTTGTAATGTGATGGGCATGAATGACACCCTTTATTATGTTTATAATATGTTAGATTTATGTGATTTAAATGTCATAGATATCATAGAAACAGCATAGTCTACGGCAACAACTCGTTAAGATAATGATTTTGTTATGGTGTCATGGATAGACACAAGGGGTTGATCACCCCACTACGATAACTTAACAAAGTTAATAGAATTTCACAAAGATTAGTATAATGAAGTAGAATTATTTTACGATATTTGCAACATAACAGCGATTATTAAGTGAGTTTCAAGAGGGAAAGGCCTCTTAACCATTCTACGAGCGCATGCACCAACGTGTCAAAATACAAAATGGATATTATGTCTCGTCATGATTGACAAGAGGTTTTGCAATATAGCAAGAAAACCCATGTTTTAACACAAAGAATGAAGTAGATTGAATGAAACCTTAACTCAACAAGTTCAAGTTAGCACTACAACTACCCACAAAGATAATTTGCCCTAGTAATTACATCGATGATATAACATTCGGAACATGACGGATACATTGCCAATGAGTTAAATGATTGTCAAAATATTGTGGAAACCACTTGTAATAACTTACATTAGTGTAATACTACGTTGAAAACTCATAATATTACCACAAATGAAGGATACAATGAATACAAATATATGATCTACGGGCTAATTATGAATCAAAGCTTTATGAGGACAAGGCAACGACAACGTGAATTGGGAACTAACCGCAAGTAATAAAACTTGAATAAGCAATCAATAAACGCAGTCTAGCAAAAAAGGCACACATTAAGATCAAGATGTCGCAAAACATTCCCCGCTATAACACGAAACAGAAATGGATAGCAAACCAGCAAAGTACCAAAAGACAGAAGTCGAATTGTTCAACAATTAAAAAAAATTAACTTGAAGTACGAAAATAAAACAAATAGACAAAAAATACTTTATTCGTCCTCTTGGGCACCACCCTTGGGGGATTTCGCTTTGATATTGTTCGCACCAAGTTTGTCTATAGAAAAAGCATCATCAGGATAGGACTCATTGTAGATCTTGACAGTCTCGGTTATGTCCCAAGAGCTTCATTCCCCTCTGTAATACTCCAACATCATTTCAACACGAATCCTCATAATTTGTTAGGTGGCCATCTTATGAGCCTCTCCATGCATCTTCTGCTCTGACAAATAACATTCATAGCAAAATCATCGAATTCTTTCTGAACGTCTTTCATAGCCTTCGAGTTCTTCGATGCCAACTCTTCTGCAGCCCGAATTCTATTGGCACAACCATGATGTTCAGTTTCCATCTTTTTAAATGTCTTATGTTCATGCTCGTAGACTTCACGAGCTACCATGGCACTTTAGAGAACTTCACGAGCTACCATGACACTTTAGAGAACTTACAAGTCAAAACCAATAGTACTAGTAGAAGGATCAACTCGAACCTTTTTGGCCACAGGACTCGTAGTGGGACTGATTAGCATTAGGGCTTTTTATGACTCAGTCTCGGTTGATTTTTCATCACGAGTCCTTTTTGCAAATAAATCTTTACTGGATATGGTTAAGGGTTTGATGATAGGTGGTTTGAATTCTACGATCAAGAAGAAAGGCTCAATATATGACAAAATGAAAACTGATAAGAATATTTCCAAACAAAGATGTGCCAATAAATTGAAGGAGCGACATATACCTTTGGCACAGATGCGCCCTGAGCTCATTTCAACATCATTCTCACTTTTGGGGCTCTACTGGGACCCTGATGAAAGACTTTGGACAGACAAGGAGGGTTTGGCAAGTGGCATAACATTCTGTTTGCTCGAGGTTCTACTTGTAGCACTTTTCGACATCACCCTTTCTGAAGTACCACCTTCGTGTAATAATATTGTTTAACCGATTAGTAAAATCTTCAACATCTACAAGCCCAGCATTGCGAATGGGGCGGTGAAGACAATTAGGCCACAGCCTATCACCAATAGGAAGAGCGAGTATTTTCCCGACATTATCTTTGGCAAGAGTGTTATTCTCATCAAACTCAAAGCTAGGATCTAAGACATATGACAAAAGTGTAAAGGAATGGCATCATAAATAAAGCGAGTGACTAATCACGCGATGACAAATTCATTGACAACTATAAGGTTACAATGAGACTTGGGTAAAATCAAGGAAACAAACACAATGATATGAATGAAAAACAGAGTAAGAAGCTTATTAGATCGCGAAATGAAAATTGAGGGATCTTAAGAGTAGATGTCATAAAGGAGTACACACAAGAAGGGATTTCATACAAATAATGACTTACGAATGGATGACAATATATATACATACATATATACATACATATATATATATATATAATTTGTAAATACAAAATTGCAACAACGTAGAAAATAAATATCTTTGTTCGGGTCGTAACAATTAAGGTAAAACAAAAATAAATGAAGGCACGACGAACAGAAAAATTAATTACATGTGTTGGAACCAAATTTTTCAGGGCGGATCCATTGAATTGTCTTCGGGCGGACCTGCAAGGAAGAGAATGCGAGGGATTTTCCCCACGATTCACCTCCGATGTGAGAATCAGTAATTTGGTCACAATAGATTTTATGAAACGCAAGAACGTAAGAGAAAATGTGTAAATAATTTTGTGTGTTGTTCTATGCGAATCTGTGACTATTTATAGCTAAAATCTCCTCAATTACCTTATGATTTATAGATATTCGGGGATATGATATCAATTAATTGAGGAAGAGATACTCATTCGTTATCTTAGCTCATCACAGCTGTCATTATGACTGGTCGTAGTTATCCAGATAAGCTTAGTCATAGTTGTCATTATGACTGGTTGTAGTTATCTAAATAAGCTTGGTCATTAATTGGGCCTGTGTTAATGATGGGATTTGTTCGGCCTACAAGATTCCAATTGAACTTTTAGGTCCATTGGGCCAAAGGAAGTGTTCCTCTAATATGTCCCTGGGCTTCGGTAGGCTGAATTTGGCCGTTTGAAGAGCATAAACTGGAATCCATTTTCGGCCCAAGTGTAGGACTATAGCCGTTGTAAACATCTTGCAAACCATAGCATAATTTGTTTCACTTATGTATCTTTGGTATTTTGCCTAGCCTATTTTATATGCATTTTCAGCTTTTTATCCCACCTCGATATATTTTAGATGCGTCTTTGACGATATTTAAGATTGCCATATTTGTCCCCGAATTTTTAAGGGATCGAGCAATTCGAATTCAGAACTTCTATTTATACCTTAGCATAATTTATTTTTTATGCTTCTTCGGTTTTCATTCCATATTTCAATTTTATTTTATGCCTTTTCGGCTTTAGTATTTACCTTAGCATAATTTATTCAATTTACGCATCTTCGGTATTTAACCTAGCGTAATTTAGAATTTACGCATTTTTGGTATTTTGCCTAGCATATTCGTATGTATATTTGGTTATGTTATGCTTCTTCAGTTTGTTTACCTTTGCATATTACTTTGCCATTTTTGTCCCAGTTTTTAAGGGATTAAGCGTGCCGTTTCGGGTTTTTTGATTGTTAGGATCAATATGATCGCTCAATCTCGAATAGTGCAGCTTATGTCTTAAAGACTCTTTATCAAAGTTTTGAACAAGTATATGTCTTCTTCGGGTTGTTCCCTAGATATACTCTTCGTTCGTTAAGTGTGGAGAATTTTCATTCAACCAATCATTGAGAGTTTTACTAAGGTACTCAATAACGTAATTAACTCAAAATAGTAAAGACTAGTGTATTTATTCATAATAGTAAAAGAACTTAAATACACATCTTCGCCCTTTTGCGGAATTGAAACAGCTTAATAAATAAAAATGCTTAAATAACTGCATAAATAATCTTAAGTCAGTCTTACTGGTAATACTTGCGCAGACGAGTGGCATGCCAAGTGTTTTTTATTGTCCTCCTCCCGGGACTCTCTGTATCCCCCTATGGACTTCATCTTCCTTCGGATACTGTCTCCCCTCATATATATATCATTTAGTGATTTAGGATGGAAATCGTAAAGAGAGGACCGAAGCTTTTTACCCTTTATTGGATCCAAACAAGCTGTTAAGAATCCCATAGCCTTGATTTTGTCCAAGTTAGTAACCATCCCTGCTTCCTCTTTGAACCGAGCCAGGTATCCTTGTTCAGTTTTTGTCTGCAGTAGATCAAAGTCTCCGTGTCTTTCTCCCTTCGGCAAAGATGAGAGTAATACCTTAGGAATTTCCTCTTCAACTGTTTGTAGGAACTTATGGATCTATACCACATTGAAGCCGGACCTTTGAAGTAGGTTTTGAACATCTTACACAACATTATATTGATGTGCCTCATACCGACATCAGTAATTTGTACTTATCACAGTGGTCTTCGGGATCTCCCTTACCATTGAACTTGTCATCTTAGGAAATTCTTTCTCTTCAACCGAAGGATGACGATATTGTTCGATCTTTTCGGTTACAATTGGCTCTCGGTCGAATCTTCTCTCTCCGAACATGGGCTTTTCGATTTTATTTAGCCTCTTTCGGGATAAGTCATCATGTTCTCTCCTTTGGGTTCGAAGATTACCACAACTTTTGATCTCCTTCGCCTAGGGTGTGAGTCGGAGTCCGTGGACTCGTCTCATCATAGAGACATTTTTCCTTTCGGGGGCCTTGGCCTCCTTGGGCTTTGGGGCCCTCCAGAGGCGCTCGTAGCGCCTTTTCCTCCAATTCAAGCTCTTCCTGTTGAAGTTTGATCGCCTTTAAATTTTGCATTATCGGCCTCTTTCTTCTTTGCCCTAGCCTCTTTATCGGCTGGTCTTATATGGGGGACTTACCCTTTCCTTTGGCAATTCTTTCAGCCCTTATCTTGCGAAGGATGGTCTGTTCTTCAGGCGTAGGTGCCAAATCTCCCTCCTCCTCAATTTCAGAAATGAGGTTTCTTGGAGTTACTGTCGGTTGTTTTGAACTTTGGTCAATTGAGGGATCGGTGAAACCTGGTGGTGGTCCATCGATGTCATCTGGTGTATTTGTCATTATTTTGGTTTCTCAAAAGTTTGCTTGCATTTCCCACAGACGGCGCCAAATGTTGGAACCAAATTTCTACAGGGCGGATCCGTTGAATTGTCTTCGGGTGGACCTGCAAGGAAGAGAATGCGAGGGATTTTCCCCCTGATTCACCTCCGATGTGAGAATCAGTAATTTGGTCACAATAGATTTTATGGAAGGCAAGAATGTAAGAGAAAATGTGTGAATAATTGTGTGTGTTATTCTATGCAAACCTGTGACTGTTTATAACTGAAATTTCCTCAATTACCGGGTGATTTAGAGATATTCGGGGATATGATATCCTTTGATTGAGGAAGAAATAATCATTCGTTATCATTAGCTCATCATAGCTGTCATTATGACTGGTCGTAGTTATCCAAATAAGCTTAGTCATAGTTGTCATTATGACTGGTTGTAGTTATCTAAATAAGATTGGTCATTAATTAGGTCTGTGTTAATGATGGGCTTTATTCGGCCTACAGGATTCCAATTGAACTTTTGAGCCCATTGGGCCGAAGGAAGTGTTCCTCCAATAATAGGTATGACATAAATCGATTTGGGATTACCCTCATTATTCTAGCGATCCAAGAGGTATGCAGCCTCTTTACCCAATGTAGTCTTATCATCAAAGAAGTAGTCGAGTTTCTAGCCGCGGTCGTTGACAATATTGTTATTGAGAATCAATGGGTCGTCTTTTTCTTGTTCACAAAACTGAATCGACATCCACTAAACTTCTTCTTTTTTGCTCTTTTAGTTTATTTTCTTATTCTAGCTTTGTTCATACAAATTGAGTTATCCTTAACACGTAACCCACTAAATTTTGGTAAAACTAGTCGATAAAGCTCTCGCACCAATTTTAATCTTCGTAGTAATTGTTATATCTTGAAACCTAACTTCTACACTTTGTACCTTTATTACAACAAATATAAATATATCTTATTTATTTATAAATACAATAAATTTTCAAAATTAATTTAACATATTAAAAATAACCCGTGTATCGCAAGAAATATAAATTAATACACACACATAGGGAGATGATCAAATACAAACTAGAATTAAAATGAGAAATAGGAACTGATCTCAGCCCTTAAATTTATCTAATCTAATGCACCCCTTAAAAGCACTACACAGGATCAATATACACCCTACCACACAGCATCCCAGCTTTTCCTCCCATTTTTAATTTGATTTTTCCCGTCAATCGGTAAACGGTTTTTAAAATTCGACTTCACTGTATTTTTCTCCATCTCGTAACGATCAATTTGCATACCATATGTGATATATTTCGACACGATTTTAAAAAAAATATTTTAGTTTGTAGTTCTCGTTATAAGGATGTTTGTAGTGGAATAGTCATATATATATATATATATATATATATATATATATATATAGGGTGCCCTTCCACAGCCATGGATGGATGGTTGAACCACCCAAAAAAATACCTAGCAATGACACATTGCTGGGTTTACACC
>PHNY01286534.1:7979-20275 GCA_003724115.2 Anethum foeniculum | reverse complement strand
CCCATATTACATAATAATTATGTAATGTACATAATAAAACATAGTGATGATACAAACACAAACATATACATAGCCACAAACGGGGTATTTGGTTTATCTTATTTAAAAACAGAAACAAGTACGTAGATCTGAGAAAATAAAATTCAGCCAACTAAAATGAAAATGAAACAAATTACATTGGTCCTTAAGCATAAGGGTCTATTTGGATGACAGGTTGAGAGGGGCCGGGTTAGGCCGGATTGGGAGAGGTTATGAGAAACCACGTTTGGGAAGGAAAAAAAATGAAGGGTTGGGTTTAGGGTTTAGGGTTTAGGGTTGGGTTGGGTTTCTGGAGGTTGGCGAGGGGTTGACAGCGGTTCAAAGTATAATTAAAAAAGGTGAGGTTTCTAACACCCCAAATCGGGGTGTTGTTATTCATCGCCGATCTTCCGCCCTGTTGCTCTTTAACCTTTTCGTCTTTTTACAAGTTCAAATTCCATTTTCTTTTAATTTCACTTCTTTATAAGTTTACTTTCTCTTTTTTTTTTCATTTTCCTTTTAATAATAAAAGACAAGTATTATTTTTCAAAATGTACCATGATCTATTTTTCCTAGTATATATCATACAATAAATTAATTTTTAACTAAGTAATTACACTTATATATTTTATTATGTATCTACATTAATTAACATACTGCTATTTAGAAATTTATTCCTCCCTTTAATTTAAATATTGATCGTATATTTTCAATTACAAATTTTGATATTTTTTAAATGTTCAATTTTAAAATTTTAAAATAATATTATTGCAATCATTGGTAAACCTCTCATACCAACTCTTATTTTAAATAAAATAAGATTTGTTGAACCCTTCCTTATTACTCTTACATCCAAACATGGTAAGGGTCAACCCAAACTAACCCATCCTAACCCAACCTAGCCTAACCCAACCTAACATAACCTAACCTAACCCCTCATAACTCAACCTCCCATCCAAATAGGCCCTAAGGCAACATCATATAACGACACAAAAGACTAAAAAGTGAAGATATGAACAAGACAAATTTACATGTATTATAGATAAATTTACATGTATTATAAAGAAAAGGAGCAGCAATGGTTACTGTAAACGGGTCGGATGCGCATGATTACAATTAAAGCTAAAATAGAACCCAATTTANNNCCAATTATATAAAAACCCTAAAATCAAAAGCCCACATATAGAGAACTGAGAAATCCATTTGAAAAGTTTGATTTGCTCGATGAAGATGTTCGATTTGTCTGAGAGAAATCATCCATTTGCTCTCCTAAATTCACGGACACCTTAGAGAAAACCGGAGAAATTCGTCGACAGGTTTTCAATAAATTTACCGTGAGATGAATTCGTCGGAATAACGCCTCTATGCAGTGTATAGATGAAAAGATAGAAACTGAAAAATATAGGTAGAATTAAGTTAAAAATAATTAAAAGACACTTCTAAGGATACTTTTACTAGGAGAGCGCTTCAAGAAGTGTTGTTTTTGCGTTTAATAAATAAATAAAAATAATATAAATTACTTAAAGTATGTTTTCTTATATAGCACTTTTCATAAACGCTATATAAGTTCAAACTAAGATAGCGCTTTCCTAAAAAATGTTGTATTAGAATTTTTCACAATTTTTTATTTATTTTTAGTGTTATTTTTGATACCTTGTATAACGATCTTTTTGGAAACGTTGTGCAAGCATCTTTCTTGTATAGCACATAGAAAAAAGTGCTATGCAAGTAGTGTCTCCTAAGCTCAAATGTGCATGTTTTGTTTTGTACCAAGACAACAATTTTCTTATATATATCCTTCCTCTAAATCGGGCTTTTAAAAGCATATGTAATATATTTAGGCTTAATTTTAGGTGATGCAACTTGAGCATTTAAACTGAGTTTAGTGATAGGTTTTCTTATACTTCCTCTGTCCCACTCATTTCTTTACAGTTTTTTTCTTATGCTCGGCACGCATTTTAAGGCTATTATAAAGTATAGTTTCATAGTTTATTTTTAAAATTTTCTTTTTCTGAATAAAAATTTAAACATTATATTTTAATTTAGAAGGAAAAAAATTAAAATAATTTACGGAACTATGCTTTAAAGAAGCATTAAAATGCGTGTCGAGTCCCCGTCCCCCAATGTAAAGAATTGGGTGGGACGGAGGGAGTACTATTTTGGAGTATGGTAGTCATATTATGACTTGGCCGATACGAGACTGAAGGAGTCCAAGATGGTGAGATAAAAGGTGAATATGAGGTGCACGTATCTATACTAATCTATACTAATCGGAATGGGGTATATTTTGGTTCAACCTCCATTTTGGTTATCCCCTTTTATGACCGTCGGATCTTCTTAACCAGATAATCAGAACCGTTAGATTTTAGTATTAAAATGATGCACTATCCAAGCTCCCAAGTTTGAATCCCTCCAACAACAGATATTTATATTATTATTTATAAAAATACAAATAAGTTCTGAGGTTCGAATCCCAACAACAACAAACATTATTCAAATATTAAAATAATGAACTACCAAAACTCTCAGGTTCGAATCCCTCGAACAACAAACATTTTTATTATGATTTATAAAGCTACAAATAAGTTTTCAGGTTCGAATCATACTAATCACAAATATTTTTATTTTTATTTTTATTTATAAAAGTACAATTAAAATTAATAGTTCAAGTTTGAATCATATACTAATTTATATAATTTGATCTTATCCTGAAATTATATACATTAAAATTAACATAATAATTATTTAATTATTAATTTAATATTTAATTATCTACATTAAATTTTTATTAAAGTTATGCAATATAAATAAATGAATATATAAATTAACAGGAACCCGTGCATCGCACGGGATGTAAGTTAGTATTCATTAGAGGTAGAAGGGGAGGCGTTGGAGTTTGTGAAAGAATTTATAGGGATTGACTGTGTGAATCATTATAATAAATAGGAGTATGATGATTATTATATCAATGGAAGGAGTTCGGAAGAAAGATAAATGTGTAGTAGATGGCGAGATGGGAAGAGAAAGTGGACACTATTCTTCCAGTAAAGTAGGTACAGATGGCGTTATATTTGCAAAATCAAAAAATGGAAATTTACTCTCCACAAAATGAACATGTCTAGAGATATATACCTTATTCTTTTTTGGATCAAAGACATTAATAAGCACTTTGTGTAGATGAGTATCCAACCAAAACACAAGAAATTGATTTTGGGTCAAGTTTATGTTTATTGTAAGATTTTATCTAGGATAGCATAAGCAACCGAAACCCCTTAGCTTCTGATAATTCGGTTGCTTTCCAGATAATTTAAAGAAAGGAGACTCGTTTTTCAATGTAGGTGTTAGAAGGCGATTAATTAAATAAATTGCCATTGAACAAGCATGCGGTTTGTATCAAGTGGCATTGAGGAATGAGTTAGAAGAGAAAGAAATGTCTCGACAATGTGCCATTGACGTCTCTCAGAGTACCCATTGTGTTGAGGGGTTATGAGTCTTGAAATTCCATCTATTGCTAGATATTCTTTAAAGGCTTTATATTCACCACCATTATCTGAGTATAAAGTGATAAGAAGAAGTTGGAAAAATTTCTCAACTAATTCTTTGACTCAAATTAATATTTTTTTGTATTTGATTTTCTTTTTAATAGGTATAACCAAATGTATTTAGTATAATGATCAACAAAAATTATATTGTATTTGTAACTATTATGTGAATATGTATAGGAGCGGGTCATAAGTCTGGGTGAATGTATTGAAGGGGGCAGTAGAAGAAACTGAAAAAGGTAATTGATGCATCTTATTGCAAGCTCAAGAATTATAATCTAAAATAGAAATACTAGAAACATTTAGATTATTAGATGAAACAATTTTTCTAAAAGCCTTTTGAGAAGGATGGCCAAATCTATGATGTTAATCGAGAGAATCAGTCTTGTTGCTTGCGAAAACTTGAGGTAAATTAGATAGAATTTCGTAAACACCATACTTAATCGGATCTAAAAGAGAGAAGCCTCCGTTTTGAGATCCTTCACAAGAAAAGAATTAGGTAAGAACTCAATAGATGCATTATTATCATTATAAAATTGAGGGATTGATTTTATTTTATGAGAAATTGAAGGGAAATAAAGAACATTATTAAGGTAGACATGAGATGAAGAGTGTGAAAAGCCAAGTGGATGATGAGGGAGAGGCTTGAACATTAATGGTATTTGCTTGAGGAGATCTTGCTTTCTAGTTACTTTATGCATAAAAATTGTTATGGAATGGAGGAGTTGGAGGTGATGTTGCATTAGGAAACTTCTGAGTAAATAATAGGCATCGAGATACGACATGACATTGTTAACGGCACCACTAACACTTACCCAAGTAGCGACATGTATGCTTTATAAAATTATTAGAAGGGAGTGGAAGAATTCCAGGAGCATTTGAGCGGCCATAGGTCTTACCATGGTTACAAGTTTTAACTAGAAAAGGCAGTTGTTGGCATTGAGGAATCTTAACAGCTTTGTTGAATGTCGAATTCTCCATTAATGAGCTTTTCATAAAGTTCCTCAAATGAAATAAGAGTATCTCTTCCATTGATAGCTTCAATCACATAAGTATATGACTCATCTTGACCGAGTAAGACAAGATCAATAAGATCGGCATGTTCCACATTTTTGCCTAGAGCACTAAGTTGATCTGTACAAGTTTTAATAGCCTGCATAAATTTAGTAATAGAACGATTATCTGTGGTGGTGCGGTTAAATTGATTCTTCAATTGCTTAATATGGTCCCTACTTGGTAGAGCATATCTTTTGTCAAGGATATCTCACATATCTTTTGTTGTGCGCACTTGAGACACGAGAGGGACCAACATTTGAGACAAGGTGCCAATATGTGCACCGAACAGTAGGTTATCTTGATGAGTCGAGTAGAGAAATTTAGGGTTGGTTTTTTTTGCAGTAGTATCAATTGTAACAACTGGAGAAATACAAGGAAGAGACCCATCGGCATATTTGTATAGGTCATGGCCTATTAGAATGGCCTCAATTTGTATTTTCTAAGAAAGCTAATTTGTAGATGTGAGTTTGATGGTGTTGTGAATGTTTAGGAAGGTGAATGGCTTGGATGGATTGTTGTCATTAGGAATCTGATATGAAGGAGTATCGTTTGCCATTGATAATAAAGAAAAAAAGATGTGTATAAGATGGAAAAGAAAGCTGGATTAAAACTCTGATACCATAAAGAGATATTGCAAAGATATATTCAGAGAAGTTATATATTCTCATTGATCAATATTGGTTTATAGTGTACACAGCTCTAGTCATGTATGGTTGTATGAATAACAGTTGGATGAGTTAACATATATAGCGGACAAAAGAAAGAAGCAGAATTATGATAATCAGATAAGGGACTATCACCTGAAAAATGCAAGAATACATTCACAAACTCAATGGTAAAATTGAATTTTTACTCTAAGTTTTATACAAGATAAAGTTCCACCACAATCATACTCCCTTCATTTCAAAATAGTAAATTACAAAATATCTATTTATAATTCGTAAAAACTTAAATATACATTTGAAAGTAAATTATATATGTTTTGTAATGATATAAGTTTTTAAACATTTTCAATTATATAATATATGTAAATTACAGTCAAAATTTGGTCAATTTGACCAACCAAAGTCAAAACAGGACTACTATTTTAAATCAGATGTAATATTATGCAAGACTTACCTACAGTAGGTTTCATAGATATATATATGTTTCATTTGATTTAGGAGCATTTGAATGGAAGAGTTTTACTACATTCTCAGATGAAGGCATGTAACCTAATGTATACAAATTTTCTTCGAATTGAAATAAATGACTCCTCGTGTATCAATCCCTTTGTGAGAAAAAGAGGATTATCTTCTACTTTCTTGGGATAGTTACCTTAGGAAGATTACTTTTTATTGCATAATTTCTTATGGCAAGTTTTGAGAGAAACATGAAACAAATATTTGAGTGTTAATTTAGAAGATAATTCAACAGATTTAAAAAATAAAAAAATTAGTTGAGAAAGGAATGAAAAAAGTGAGTGAATAACATATAATATTGTGTTGTTAGCGCATATATCAAGAAAGATCCATTTTATTTTTAAAATATCTATATAAATATATTTGATTATTAAAAATAAAAATTTCTAAATATTACTGTTGCATTCACATATAAATGTTATATATTTATTGCACATGTCATCTTTCAATTGGAAAAAAATTTATCTCAAACTTAAAATTATTAAATAATATACGAGATGAACAATATTGCAAACAACAACACTTTTCAACTTTGACCACAAATCTTTCTTACATTTTCGAGTCAAGAGGGACCTAAGAAAGTTTTTTCAATAAAACTATTCCTGGACAGCGGGATGGATTTCAAACATTGGTTTGTCTTGATAGACAAACCAGCAAAAGATCTGGCATGGGATCAGTTTATCGAGTTATATGTTGATACTCTTTGCACGGTTGTTCAAAGCAAACAAAACTCTAGAATGATAATTTATTTGGTTTCCACTAGATTCTATTTTGCTTTTGGAGTTAAAAGCTCCACGATTGCTAATAAGTTGAAAGATTTGTCTGGTGTGAAGATGGTGGAAGCCGACTCCTATGTTGACATGACAACTAAGTCTTTTAAGAAGAACCTTTTGTGGATGCCAAGGCGGCGGTACCAGATAACCGCAAGTACCATGAGCTTTGGGAGACACAGCAGATGAGAATGAAGAGCGCATCCGATGAGTTGGCTAAGTTGACACGAAAGACTATTGCGGCGAGGTGAAGCCCCATGGTGGTTAATGCCCAAAATTTGGTATGGTAGGGCATCCGCGAGATGGATTCGCTACAACATGAACAGAAAGTAAACTGTTTTACGATCATATCTACTGTTTCCGCCCTTAAGATTTTGAGGATTCTTTTGGATTTCAAAATTTTAGTTGTTTTATTTATTCGAAACTCAAATCCTCTTGCGCTCTCTCCCTTTCCCTCCCCCCCTCACGCTCTCCCTCCCTAGCTCTCTCTCACCCCCCCACCCTCTTCCTCTTTCTCCCTGTCAGTGTCCCTCTTCAACTCCCAATTGTTATACTAAGTATAATCATATTAGTCTAATCAATTTACCCCTTATATATAAATTAAGTAAAATAGTAGTCCAAATACTGTCAAATCCTGAAAAAATATTCTCCAACATTCATGAGTTTTTTTTTTGAAATCATAATGTTCTTAAAGAAAATGGATGGATTTCAAGATTCAAAAAAGACTAATTTTTTGAAGATTTTCACATATTTAATCTTCTTTTAACCGAGTCATCCAAGATGAGGAATCTCTAACTCCAATATACTCGGGAATACAGTTTGTAAACAAAACACCATATTTCGTATCTTTAAAGACTGTTCATTTCTGTTGTTTATTTTTCACAGGTTATGGCTTTTTGGCTCTGACAGTATTCTCATAATTTATTGCACTAGTAAATATTTCTAATTTTGTATATTGATTCATATATTATTTTATATTTGTACAACTTTTTGTCACATTCACAAACACTTGCGATTTTGAAAGAGGATTTATTATATTTGAACTATAATTTGTTCACGTACATCAAGTTTTCGGAAGGTTATCAAAATTGAGATTTGGGTGTAGTGTGTTTTAGTTGAGTTTGTTGTACATTTACGCTGGGTATATTAGATTATTTTTGCATATCTGGATTTGGCATGTTTATTTCGTAAACAGATGCAAATGTTTTCAAGGGACTAGTTAAGATTTTTAGTTTTGTTCTTGTCAAAATAGGAGATTTTATTGAAAGGACTTTTTTAATGATTTTCCTTATGTTCCTTGAAGTCTGATTATTTTTACAAATTCTGTGTGTCATTCTAATATACTTATATATTATAATTCTTAGCTTGGGCCAGGTTATTTCCACAGTTCGTAATTGGTAAAGAGTCGATTGTTGTTCTTTTACTAAATGAGTTTTAAGTAAAAAAACCTAGTTTCTTTATCATAAAATTTGATTTTCTGATTCGCAAGGTTGCAAATCCTGTCATGTCTTCTGCTAAAAGTTAAAGTGGATTCTCTGTATTATGAAGAGTTTTGTTCATGGCGACCATGATGGATGGCTTCATTGTGGCTTTAAGAGGTAATAAGTATCATGAATGATAGTTTTTGTGCCTTTAAAAATTGTACATTATCATGATAATCTTGTGAATTTAATAGGTTGTATATTTTCACGGAGGAGTGCGGGGTTGAACTTGAAGTGTAGTTGATTTTAATTAAAATTGGACTAATTATACAAGGAGATGTCAGAAGAAAGATGTTACTAAAAACTATGAAACAATCTGCGATTAATACATACAAGTATGCGAATAACATAATATAAATATCACCGCGAAACAAAACGATTAAAAAAGAAAAGGATATAAAATAGAGATGATTCTCGAGTCCAGTTGAGACTGTCTCCTTAAAGCTATTTCGCTTCTCACTGTGCATATGATTCGGTAGCCTCCCTGGATAAAACGAGAAGACGGTGGTGTTACGCGAACAACACCTTCGACGAGCTAGAACAGAGTAAGAAACTATTACCGGACAGAGAGAGTAGGGTTTGTGCTCAGAGGATGCTGTGTATCGAATGAGATAATAAGCCCTAACAACTATATCGATTTTATATAGGCTTTGGGAATACTTGTGCGCTACTCTACACAATTAATTAAACGCGTTAATTAATTATCTGTTAATAAATCAGATCCGTAATTGAATAAATTTATTATTACATCAAATCAATTATAATTATCTGTATCAAAAATAAAATAATTATTTAAGAGCCCAAGCCCAGTGGAAATTAAATTAGCAAAAATTAGTTCGTGTCCGTACGTCACACACGCGGGCAAGCTCGAAGACTTCGCAAGCCTCGGATTGCCCCTCGAAAGCCCATAATTTGCACCCCCCCTGCGCGCCCGCGTAGGTGATGGAGCAACATATAGCCAACATAAGTGAACACTATACAAGTGTGCTGCTATATAAAGCAATGGAAACCTATTTTCCATTTCAATGTGGGATTCAAGTTTACTTCACAAAATTTCCACTATCAAGGGACCAACTTTAGATAATCATATCTCATTCATCCCTTAATCATTTTGAATTTATCGAAGTGCCTCAGAAAGCTCTCACGAAGGAGAACATATTCCAAGCGTCACTCGTTGCGCGCAGACCACATTTATCCACTCAAGTACGGGTCAAACTGATTTGACAATATGGGTCTAAAACCCACATTTTTCAGCAATCCCCCACATGAATGAGATTGATGTTTCAGTAGCACACACTAGACAGACACGAAGTTTGACTTGGTGATAGTTTCTTCGATAAGATATAACATACGATAGGTAGAGAATGCACTTTGAACTTTCGCTCGAATAAGCATACCGACTTTACTGGTAGACAGTAGAAGTGTTTGTCCTTGAACTGTTCGACCGTTTGTGTAAACAATGATATACTTATCACTATATCTTTTCTGACTTGTTCAACTCTCATGAGTATGTCCATTTTGGCCACGGAACATCGTCTGGGTTCTGTAGGAGTTTCTAAAGAATTTTTCCTCACAATTCTCCTTTGAAGCGACCCCACTTCTCTCCCACATAGGTTATCTTTATCCTATAGAGTAACCCGTGTTTACTCAACTGAATTCCATGCGTTCACGCTTGAACTTCATGTATTCACCAAAGATCATTAAAAGCTCATAAGCTTAACTTCGTACCTTACGGTCTCACTGTTTCCTCATCATAGGAATAGGCCAGGGGTTACCCCCACAGTGATTTGGTCATCATGATTAGTTGTCCCATTGAACCAAGTTCTTGGGATCTCCAGTCAGCAATGGTTGGGTGTCCACCATGATGCTGTTAAGCAATAGGCTTAAGGCCCATTCCTCTAGATGATTTCTCAACCACTTCTCTTGATAACCCTTTGGTTAGCGGATTCGTGATATTATCCTTTGATGGAATATAGTCAATAGTGATGATTCCGGTTGAGATTAATTGTCAAATGGAACTATGTCTTCGTACATGACTAGACATTCCATTATACATCATGCTCTATGCTCTGCCAATAGCGGATTGACTATCACATTGTATCCCTATTTTAGTCATAGGCTTTGGCCATCTAGGAATATCCTCCAGAAATTGGCTTAGATATTCAGCCTCTTCGGCGCATTTATCTAATGCCACAAACTTAGCTTCCATCGTGGAATGAGTTGTCATCGTTTGCTTGGAGGATTTCCATGAAATTGCCGCTCCCGCTATTGTAAACACATAGCCACTCGTGGACTTAACTACTTTTTTTCTAGATATCCAGTTCGCGTCAATATACGCCTCTATAACTGCTGGATATCTGCCAAAATGCAAACCATAGTCCCGAGTTCCCCTCAAGTACCTCAATACCTTTATGTTTNGTGATCAGCTCCTGGATTACTCGTAAACCTACTCAATTTGCTAATTGAGTATGCAATGTCTGGTCTTGTACAACTCATTAAGTACATCAGACTTCCAATTATCCTCGAGTATTCTAACTGGAAAACTGCTACACCTTTATTCTTGGATAGATACAAAGTCATATCCACAGGTGTTCGAGCTTTCTCAGTACTATCCTTAAGAAACTTCTCAAGGATCTTGTTAACATAATGAGGTTGACTCAATGTGAGACCCTCTGATGTTCTAAAAATTTGAATTCCTAGAATTACATTAGCTAGTCCAATGTCTTTCATGTCGAATCTTGATTTCAACATGTTCTTGGTAGATTTGATCACTTTATCATTGCTTCCGGCAATAAGTAGATCATCTATATATAATGTCATTATGAGATAGCCGCTGTCATTATCCTTGACATAACTACTCTCGTTATCCTTGTAATAAGCACAACTATCACATCATTGATTTTGAAGCCACTAGCTAGCACGACCTCATCAAACTTTTCGTGACATTTCATAGGCACTTGCTTCAAGCCATACAGTGACTTAATTAATCTACAGACTTTTCTTTCTTGTCCAAGGACAACAAACCCTTCAGGTTGTTCCATATAGATTTTCTCATCTATATCCCCATTTAGGAAAGCTGTTTTCACATCCATTTGATGTGATGTTAGATTTTGCATGACAACGATAGCAAACATCATCCTAATGGACGTTATTCTCGTTACCAGAGAATACGTATCAAAGTAATCTAGACCCTTCTGTTGCTTGTATCCTTTGATTACAAGTATGGCCTTATACATATCGATAGTGCCATTAGTTTTCAACTTCCTCTTGAAAATCCACTTGCTAACTAATGGTTTACAACCGGTTGGCAAGTCCACTAACTCCCAAGTATGATACTGCATAATTGAATCAACTTCATTCTTGATAGCCTCTTTCCACATAGGCCCATCAGGTGAGGTAACCGCTTCCTTATAGGTTTTCGGGTCACCTTCTTCGAGCAAATAGGTCACCAAAATCAGACCCGTAGGATTTCTCCTTACGTTATCTTTTGCTCCTCCTCACAACCCTCACAATTTCGTCTTCACTTTCTTCACTCTCATTATTGTCATATATAGACCCATGAGTTCGTTTAGACGTCGTAGGGCGTTCGTTTCCTGGATTACAGGGAAACGTTGTCTCAAAAAATGAGGCATTCCTTGATTCCATAATGGTATTCTTTTGAATATGAGGAATCTTAGATTATATGCAGTACTATATGGAGGATATCCGATAAAGATACAATCCACAGTCTTTGGACCAATCTTCGTCTTCTTAGGTGTAGGGTTCAGTACCTTTGCAAGGCACCCCCACACTTTCAGGTGTTGGTAACTTAGTTTCTTTTACCTCCACATTTCATAAGAGCTTACGTCCTTATTCTTGCGCATTGTAATATATAAAATATTATTGGCGCTTAAGATGGATTCCCCCCACATCGACTGCGGAAGTCCAGAGCTTAGGAACATCGCATTCATCATCTCTTTAAGAATGCGATTCTTCCTCTCAGCCACTCCATTTGACTTAGGGGAGTATGGTGCAGTGACCTCATGGATTATACCATGTTGTGAACAGAATTCCCCAAAAGGTTCAACATATTCACCTCCATGATCACTTTGTATCGTTTTTGATTTTCTCTGTTTGTTATGTCTCAACTTCTTCCTTATAGATTTTAAATTTGTTTATAGCTTCGTCTTTGCTTTTCATCAAATATATATAGCAGTATTTTGTACAATCATCTATGAAAGTAATAAAATACTTGTTTCCTCCTCTTGC
>PHNY01286489.1:2413-20928 GCA_003724115.2 Anethum foeniculum | reverse complement strand
ATATATATAATCTATTATAGGCAAACATTGATTTTGAGGTTATTTTATAAAATTAACATATCCTTACTATTACATTAATGTAAAGAGTTATTTTTCGAAGCAATTTAATTATTGACTTTCATGTGCCCAAAAAATCTATGTTCGCATCCACATTCATTGAATAACATACTTGTTTTTATCTATCTGAATATTTTTCTTTTAATAAGAAAAAAAGTATATTATATAAATAATTTGAATATGTAATAAATATGATTCGATTTACATAAAAAATGGATTAATAAATTACGTTTGATTAATATTTAAATTATGTTTTTTATTAGGTACACATGCATTAAATCGATTATTTTACTTGGAAAGTCAATAAATTATTAGACTAAAAAGATAAATGTAAAACATCATTTAATTAATATATTAGATTTCAATTATACTTCGATTATCAAATTAAATTATAAGACAAAATACATAATTTGACTAGATTATGATATTTTAATAAGATTATAAATACTGTGGACAAAATTAAAAGATCAAATTTTATAATTAAAGTCGATATTTTACAATAAGATACTAGGTTGTACATAATTAGAAATATACAAAATAGTTAGTCAAATCCTAAAATTATTAAAATTATTGAGTTATAAAATTACTTTGATTGTATAAATTAGTTTATATTTTGATTTGAATCGTCATAATTTAAAAATTCATGAGTATATCTACATGCAAGATGTGGTTGAAAATTATTTGTTTGAAGTAAATCAGCAAAAATAAGTGCAAGTATAAAAATTAACAAAAATTATGCAGCAAAATGTCACGTATTGAATAGGCAAACTCAAGTTCATGAATATGTTAACATTTTCAAATTAACTATATGTACTTGTATCTTCGAGATCTCACATCAAACCAAGAGTTTCCAGTCATAAGTTCTTGCGGCTTCTCTTCATGAATCCTATTATTCTGCCATAAAATTCCCAGAAGCTCTTTCACATCAAACATATGGTCGAACTCAAAATACAATCTGTGCACTTCTCAAAGGAGTCTCAATGCACAAATCAGCGGTCCTAAACTTTCACTTTCATCCCTTCCCTGTTTAGATAATGAGTTAGTGCTCCTAGGACCATCTGGTGTAAAATATTCGTACTAATTTATCAGTACTAGCAGGTTACTGCGATCTCTTGTCCATACGTTCTTGGAATCATCAAGTACAAGAACACCACTTTTATGAACTTGCACAACATCAAGTCCCTTTAGGCCTTTTACAGTAGAATCCTCCCTGGATATGATTCTAGAACCAAAGTAAACACAATCAGGGTCAAGAAAATCAGCCATCTTCTTAGCGTAATAGCGTGATCCATTCATGTAAATATACAAATCAAACAGCTTACTAGCCTCTTGCAAGAATTCTCGCACAAAGGGCCGCAATTTTGTCATGAACTTGACCCCATTGGATTTCCATCTGCTTATATCATCCTTTTGAGACTAAGAATTACATAATCAAAATTTTTTCTTCTTGGGAGAGTCAGTATACCCGCTTCGTATGAAGAAGAGTGAGATCCAAATCCAAAACTAAACAGAGCTTTTTTCGATTTCGCAAGTTCTGTAACTTAATACTAGGAATCCACACATTCCTAACGATCTCTGGTGGAACCCTGTAAAATATTTGAGAGTAGAGAGCAGCTTGATTACATATTACTCGTGCTGTCTCATTTTATGTGATTTGTTGTGTGCCCGTAACTATAGAAATTAGAGAATTTGGTAATGAAGTCGAGTGCATATAAATTTATACTTATAATCGATAGATTCTGCAAGTTAATTGGATTGGAATTATGATAACTATGGATCATATAGAACTTGGAAAATAAGTTTCGTAGGCGTCAAGATTTCAAGTAAACAAGTTTTTTTGGCACAACGTTTCAAGTACATTACTGCACATGACTGATTTTGATTAAAAATTTAAACTTGGACCAAAAATTATTTAATAATTAAATAACAGGGATTTTTGTCGTAAAAAATATAACAAGTTAAATTTTTGTATGTAAAAAAAAAATATAAGATGCTTTTTAAAATTTATCAGTGATCCTATTATTTTTATATCATTCTAATATATTTATATCTCATTTTAATACTGTATCAAGTGAATCACCTAGTGTCGAGTGATCTAAATGTGACTAAAAATTTATCGGTGATTCACTTGTATAACAAAAAGAAATAAGTGAGTCCGTTGACAATTAACCCATTTTTGAAAGCTATTAATTATTTATATATTTTTGATAGGGTTCGTGTTTTTAAATTATTGACCTTTTTCTTTATCATAGTTACAGAATAATTTTAAAAATACAAATTAAACAATTTATTGAGTGATGGTCACAATATTGTTAGACCTGACAATTTGGTATGCATTACGATGGCACGACATGAGAAAGAAACGAAAATTTATTTTTCGTGTTTAGTTTTGATTTTTTGCTATACGATTATTTGTTTAGTATCAGATATGAATTTTCCTTTTGGGTACATAACGCTACATGAAATAAATATATTTAATACTTAATTAATTTATATGTAACAGTTATACTTTTTTTTTTTGCTAAATTGGTCTGTATAAAAAAGAAAAAAAGGGACAAGGCATCAACCCTTTGCTCCATGACATGCCATAGAGAAGGACTATCTATAACCAATCTACAAGAAGAGATTGGAGATAGAAAGTAAAAAAGCAAAACTAAACTAAAACATTAGTCTAGTCTGTTTAAATCAGGCCTATACATTTACATACTAAAAGTACACATATTTACAATTTTTTATAGAATTGTACGTAAATATAAAAACATCAGTATACTCTAGTCTGTTTAAAACAACAGTTATACATTTACCTATAAAAAGTACACATATTTACCATTTTTATAGAATTATACGTAAATATATGTTTAAAATGGAGTATTTCATTAAAATTGCATAAAATATATCTTTATAATATAAAATTTTTAATTAAATTAAATTAATTTTTTTACTTAATATACGTAATAGCGATACAAAAAATACAGGACACGTTTTGAATTGAATATGCGTCTTAAATTAAGTACACCAAAGATATCATATATGAAATTTACGTTAAAGTACACTAACATAAAAATACACCACATTAATTACATGATTGCTGTTTGGCATGTCTAACAATCGTGTCTTGGAATACTCCTTTTTTATGCAAATGAATCATAAAATTACAGAGGACTGAAAGAACCTAACCTGTCTTAATTTACGTCTAAAATGTACGTGGGAATCCAGTAATTAGCATTTAACGTGATCCTTCACAAAAATAATAATATTAAGAGTGCCAAATTAAAAATTATAACAAATAAAGTTTCTTTAATTAATTGTTGTTCAGAACTTTTTGTATGTATTTTGACATTTATTATATTTAGTTTGTCATACTTTTAGTTGCTGCACACAATTTTTATATTAGTGGAAACGAAATGTACATGAGTTTTGTGTTGAATGAGACTTGATTATAAAGACATAAGAGTACATTTATTTTTATTGAAGATATATTTGTTTGTTTTCTATATATAGTTAATTATAATACTATATCCATGTCATAAAGAAAAATTCTGATATTAGAGTAAACTAAAATAAATTATAAAGAATGATAGAAAACTCTCGCCTACTTAATTTTGTAAGGCAAGATGACATGGCTAATGTCCAAAAATATGTTGCACTTATATATTTGAGAATCAAAAAATTTTAAACTGATAAATTTATCGCATGTTTTGGGAGAATGGACCTTGTCTGAATTTTATATAAAACTAGTCGAGAAAACCGTGTTTCTAGGCGGCGCTATAATATTTTTTTTAAAATACTTCATGAATTAATTTTAAAGTTTTTGACAAACATTATGAATAAATATTAGCAATATTTCATAAATTATTTAAAGTTATATGTTGTGAAATTGATTATCAGACGAATGAACAAAATAATCATATTGTATATAATATAAAAATTTTACATATTTTTCAAGAGGATAATGTTACTATTATTGTCGGCCTAACTTATAAATATAAATAACGAATTCTTTTACATTTAATCATTTTAATATTATCATATATTACTAATTATTTATTTTTTTAAATTCGAATGTGAATTTATATATTTAATATATTATATAATACTATTATTAATGGCATTCATGTAATTACATATAAAGCTCAATGTTATTTGACATGTATTTCAGTGTATATTATACGATTTGTATAATCTGAAACAAGGAAAGATTCTATCCACAATTTGATTGTGTAAATGAATTTGTTAAATTTTGAAATGAATATATGATTGAACAATTCACGTTGTAGCAATTGCTAATAATGCAGAGATTAAAACAAAGATTAAACACTACGTACACTTTAGACAAGTTTTATAACCATAGAACAAAATTGAAGAGAAGATCTGAGAAAAGGTTTTAAACAACGAAGTATGTTTCACAACAAGGTTTAAACCTTTTATGATGTGACAGAATATTACATTATAGTGTAAAAACACTTACAAGAATCTATGTTTGTTCATGCAGGTTTGATATGGGTTCATCATCAAGTTCATATTTGTCAAAAATAGTCCAAGAAAAACATCTAATGGTAATAAGGTTTAAACAATAACTGTTAATTGGGGTCTTCTCTTCTTTATAGGAAGATCACAAGAAGTGTATTAATATGCTTGTCAGTCCTTGTGGAAAGCAATGAGACAGCAGTGGAGGAAATATGTGGAGTTGGTCTAGACCAGTGATATACCAGGGATAGTCAGGATTATGCAACTGCTACTGATGGTGGTGGTAAGTGGCAATGGAATATTTGTTTACATAATATAACATGTTATATATTCCTCCATCCCCATTCTGGAAAGTGTTCTCATTAGTGTTCATAGATGTGCAATGTGTTTTTTAAAAATTTAATCTTTGTCGCCAAAAAAGGATTTATATATAAGCTAATCTATGGATAATCTATAACAATCATAGTACAATATTACATTATATAATTTATATTGTGTAAGTTGTACGTGTTCAATACATTTAGGATTCTCTACCGTATTTCACTGTCATTTAACGTATTGTGTAACTTGTTTTACATTATCTATATAAAATATCTAAGAGAAATCCATTTTACAAATATGATCTTTCATAACCCATAACTCAGATTCAATAAAATTTTGATAAGTGTTTACTAAAACACTTAAGAGAATGTGACATAATTCCATATAAAAGAATGTGGTGTGTTTCAATACCTTATTATTTTAACAATGTTCGTTAAGTATGGATAGATTAATAATCTTTGTACACTTAGATTTTGCAAAGTTCTTATGTGTTTTGTGAAGTTATTTTGTTTACAAGTATTAGATTACTTTATTTCAGTTTATACTAATGCTGTTGGTAAGAAGTTATATTCATATTTCTTTAGTGACACATCTAATATTCACTTGTATAGTAGGGGCTTTGCATCATAAAGGTCATGAACCTGAATTGATTTTTCAATGCAGGTTTTGGAATGGGATTTACTAGTCCTTTTTTAGTAATGTGCAATGAGTTCGCATCATGTATTGGTGATATTATGCTGATTATATCCTCAGTCTTGGAACATAGCAGTTAGATTTGCTGAAATAGTTGGAAATTATGGTGCATACTTCCGAAATTGGTTTTACCAACCACTTGTTTATAACTTTCAAGTTATTGAAATTCCCACTTCTACTACAAATTTGTAAAAAGATTAAAAAATATATATTGTCAAACAAACATTAGAATCTTACAAAACAAATAATAATCAAGACTTATTTAATCTCAATATATATTTTATTATAATTTTGATATAAGACACATAAGTAAATTTAATTTACTTTGAAAAAGACAAGAGAATCTTAATGAGTTTTTTTTCCTACCGAACTTTTTTAGAGAATATTGATTATACCTCAACATGTTTCCAAATAAACTATTATGTGGCATATAGCTAGGCTTTAAAGCAACATTTATGGTAGTCCCTTTTTATACCATGAAATGCTTCTACATTTTGATTTAATTGTATATTCGGGACATTGTTTCATCTGTTAAGTAACCAGTTGCTCTAAAACCTTAAGGTGTCAGAGGAAGGTTCCAACAGGATCTTATACCACAACATATATTATTTAACACTCCCCCTCAATCGTACGATACGTTTCGCTACGATTGACAACAACAAATATAACCAATACCAATAACAAATATTTAAATTAAATAAATGGGGGTGGGAGGACTCGAACCTGAGTCCCTTCTTTAAACCGGGCTCTGATACCATGTTAAGTAACCAGTTGCTCTAAAACCTTAAGGTGTCACAGAAAGGCCCCAACAGGATCATATACCACAACATATATTTTTTAACACCATCCACGAGTATTTATTTTTTTATATCAGTTTTATGGTTTAAATTATTATATTAATTTTCCAGCTAGATATGAAGAATCTTATTTGTTAAATACCTGTGAAAAATAATAGTCATGTATAATATTCGAAATATGTACAAATGCACAAATTTTATATACTACTTGACATTAGGAAAAAATAAGCTATTCAATATCCTTTCTTTTCATGATAATCTTATAATATATATTAAAAAATGATAAGTTGTGATAAACAAGAACATGAGAATCCATTCATGTCAATACCTAAACCATAAGAAAGACCTAGTAAAATGAATATAAAGACTTAAGAAAGGAAGGACTTACTTAAAATAAGTATATAAAAATCTTCTTATTATTATTTTTATACAATTAGTAGATCTAATAATATACATGTTAAAATGTCTTTGTGATATACAGTGATATGTGCAATAAAAACTCCCTGACATAAAAGAAATTAGAATCAACTAAATAAATAATTATTTAACAAAAAAAATTTCGTTACATCTAAAATACATAAGTTAATCCCCCTAAAATTAAAATGATAAAACAAATACTAGTATTTAACCAAGTTTTATTATTATTATTAATATTATAATAATGAGAAACATATAAGACATATCAGTGAATTAGTTAACATGTTGAATACATAAGTGAATATAATGAAAATTTAAAAGATTTCCCAATTATACTATAAATTATTAAAAATATTATAAAATATGATTCCAAAAAAAGCGTACTAATAAAATGGACCACTCTACGTAATGGCATGTGCAATAAAAATCACTTAATTTGAATGAAATAAGCTAGTATTTACTAACTTTACGATTTATTTTAATGTTGTGATGATGTAAAAGCATTGTTAAAAGCGCATAATAGAATCTTATAAATACCATCATGAAGGACTTATTCAATTTCAGTAACTTTTTTATTATAATTTTCATATAAGATATATGAGTATATCTAATACGAAAACATGTAAAACACAATAGCGAATCAAAATTTTTTTAAAAAAAATTTCTCCACTTATACTATTACTCTGTAAAAACTTAAAAGAATAATCCCTCTGTCCTACTCATTTCTTTACATTTCAGAGAGAGTGTCCGTCACGCATTTTAAGGTACATATAAAGTATAGTTCCGTAACTTATTTTTATGATTTTATTTTGTAGATAAAAATTGAATGTTTATATTTTTATTCAGAATTTTTTTTAAAAAAATAACTTATGGAACTATATTTTATATGGACCTTAAAATGCGTGCTGGACACTCTCCCCAATATGTAAAGAAATGAGTGAGACGGAAGGACTATATTTTTTTAAAAAAAATTATAATATTCAATATATTTTCTTACAAAAGTGCATGTAATAACCACCCATTAAAAAAATCAAATTAAAATCAATTAAATAAACAAATATTTACTAACAGTGGGTTTTTTTATCACGTTTTATATTAAAGACATAAGTGAATCTTCATTATATTTTAATAATATATTAAATTATAAACTATAGAATCGACTAAAGTTTTTTTATGTGTTGTTATAATGTAAAAAATATGAAACCACCTATTAAAATCTTATAAAGCAAATACCAAAAAAATTATTTAATGTCATTATTATTTTTATATATTTTTCATACATGACACCTAAGAGAATCTAAAAGGAAACATGTAGAAGACATACTTGAATTTTATATTACAAAACACATATCAAAATCTTCTGATGTCCCAAAATTATATGAATGTCAATATTTTGATGATCCATTGTTTATGTGTGATCCATCATTATGTCTTAAAAACATCCAATTTCATTATGTCTTGAAAATATATTATCCCATAATTCTGTTGCTTTAAAACAATAATTCTGTTTTCTAAACACCTAAATGAATCTTATAAAACAAATACCAAAAACATATTTAATTTTATTATCTTTTTTATTACAATCCATACAAGACACCTAAGTGACTCTTATAAAAAACATGTAGATTACATAATGGAGTTTAATGCTTATATCACCGGATGCTAACTTTGCTTCATCGCTGCACATTCTTGGTCAACGTGGATATCCTATTATTCTTGTCATTTCTAAACTAAGTAATACAGGTAGGTTCCTTCGTGACCGGCCGAGTCTGGTTCTCTCTGGTATGATCTCCATGTAACACGGTAGTTCTTCCAAGAGGTACAACTGATGTTTCAGGGTTGTTAGGCACATGACAGGTCTATACCATCATAACAAGCCTACTCAAGTGACAATGTCACTTTACATGGCCAAATGGATTCTACCATTTGGATTAGTGATAGGTTCCTACAATACTTGTCTTGTTATTACATTATGTAATCACTTCTAGATTGCTCAATAATTATAATGAGTTTAGGAGTTGTCAGTGTAACATTCTGCAAATATTATTATGAAATAAATTCTTTTGGAAGAAGTGCAATCGAAGATTGCTCAGGCGGCAGAATGAAGTAAGTTGAATAAAGTTGCTGAAAACATACCAATTCAAATATAGTGAAGTAGTGCAAAGCTGTATCGCAAAGTTGAAGATGTCTTGAAGTCTACTATATCGCAAAGTCAGCATTTATACTATGTCGTGAAGTCCAAATACTGTGAAGTCTGAAGTCTGCACCACATTGCAATATCGTATAGTCAAGTCAAGAAAATATCCGAGTACACTATATTTTCAACTGATGAATTCTACCACAAGATAAATAGAGGTATAATTTAGAGATTAAGGGGAACAATCACTGCAAAAACTGGTACATGGAGGTGGTCTATGGACAGATGTCAAATCTACAACAAAACTTGGAGAGGAAATAAATGAGACACACTACTAAGAATACGGGAATGTGCTAACAGAATGACAAGGAGCCCATGCAAGAGGTAACGTGCCTTCTCAGTATTGGCGAGGCATAGCTCACTAAAATTATGTGTGCACAGCTTGTGAAATGTAATATATATATTCAGTGTATATCTTATTTTAGTGAATAGAAGAGAGAGAGATATTTTTGTACTGAGTGTTTTTTTTCCTTCTCTGTAAGCAAACTTGAGAATTCGTTTTTAAGTGAAACCAAGGAAATCATCACTGATTTATCTTGGAGCTGTAGTAGCGATTTGCTTTATTAATATAAAGTAATTGAATTAATATCTTGTGTTGCTCCTATTGTTTATTTGATTATCACCAGATATTATTGTTTAGCTTTCAATTCAAAAAGACTTGATAACTAGTCATTCACCCCCCCTCTGCCTAGTTGTTTGAGAACCTTGTTTCTAACAAGTGGTATCAGAGCAGGCTGTAGACGAATATACAGTGAAAGATCAACATGAGTTCTCAAAAGCTGAGCAGTATAAAGATCCCTAAATTTGACAGATATCATTATGCCTTGTGGAAGAAAAAGATGATGTTGTACATCAAAGCCTTAAACCCTTTGTATATGGATATTCTGAAGTTTAGTCATACCAGCGAAATGGGTTGCCAAGGATCCAGCGAGCTACACTGAAACTGACAAAGCGAACGTAGGACTGGATGGATGCCTGCAACTCATCATTAGTGATTCTTTAAATCTGCACATGTATGGCACTATTGCTCATTATGGTAGTGCTAAGGCAATGTGGGATCACATAGAAGTTCTGTGTGAAGGAATTAAGGAGGTCAGAGAAAATTAGAGACAGATCCCTGTCTCTTAGTATGAGGCCTTCATGGCAAAGCCCAATGAAAGCATCACTGATGTCTTTGAGAGATTGAACAGATTGATAAATGATCTCAAACTCCACAGGAAGAGTTATGAAACTAAGGAGTTGAATATGAAGTTTTTGTTGACTCTTCCAGAACATCTAGAATCTAGGATATCTTCATTGATAGAGAGAGATTCGTTTAAGATAAATTATGATGTATTGTATGGGGTGTTAAAAACCTATGAACTGGAGTTGTTCCAAAAGAGATAAATACAAGCCAAACAAGTAATCATGGCTAATACTGCTTGTGCTCTGGTTAGAAACTCCACGAGAGTGAAATCTCAGTCATCCAGGAAGGTTAAGATTGAAGAAGTTAATGAAGAAGGAATCAGATATTGATGATTAAGAGGATTGTGAAGATGAAAAGAAGGGTGAAGATGAGTTCTATACAATGGAGGAGCTTGAGAAGTTGGAAAACAAGTTCATGGTCTTCATGGCAAAGAAGTTTTTAAATCTAAGATTCATCAAGAATCAACCCTTCAGGGAAAGAGGCAGAGCAACAGCTAGTGGAACTAGATACAAGGAAAAGAGATCGAGATTTGAGAAGAAAACTTGTTACACGACTGGAAGTGTAGACAGGTCAAAGATCAGATGTTTCAGTTGTGATGAACTTGGTCATTTTGCAACTGAATATAAAAGATGAAAATAGGTCAAGAAGGACAAGGCCTATCTAGAGCTGGAAGCTAAATATGAAGCTCTAATAAAAAGAATCAAGAAAAAGCTTACATTACATAAGTGAAGTGTTGGGATAATACTGATGATGAAGAACATGGCGAATATGGAAACTATGCTCTGATGGCAAGATCAGAGGAATCAAGTGATTCATCTAGTCAGGTACCAATTCTTACTTCTATAAGCATGTCTCCTTCTGAATACAAGCATACTGTTGAGAAATTGAGTATTGAGATGTTTAATATTCATACTAGTCTAACTTTAGCAAATGAGGATAATGCTAAGTTAAATGCTAATAATGCTGAGTTAACTAGGAAAATGAGGAACTAAGTTTGAACCTAATGCCGTTTAGGAATGTGAAACAAGAGGCGAAATATCTTAATAATAAGCTGTTATGTGCTGAACAGATAGAAAAGGCTCTTAGAGATCAGGTTGATGAAAATCAGCTTAAGATAAAGGCTTATAAGAATTCTGCTGAGATTTTGAATGCTTGTTATGATAAAACCATTAATGAGAAGGTTGGAATTGGTTTTGAATACTCCGAGCTTAAGAAAAGGAAGAGTGCATCTTACAAAAATAAAGGAATTTCTTTTAACAAAGAAATTCTTGTGATTTTACAAAGAGTTGAAAATCCTATTTTCAAAAAGGATGAAATGATGATTGATGAAGATTCATTAATCATCACGCAACAGCTAGTTGATGAGGATAATGAAAAGAAAGATGCAATCTTTGATTCTGAGCTAGAATTAGAAATCAGAACCAAAGTCAAATCAGAAGAGAAAGTTCAGAATAACCTTGAGAATAGTAGTGTCAAGTCCAAGAAAACCAAACCTAACAGGAATGGTAAATAGGTGTAAACAAAGGGAATGGTTATACCTATGTGCAAAATGCCCCGAGAAATTATGTCAGAACTATGGGTCTAAAAATCATTTGACTTATAAATGTAAGATTATATCCAACCCTGACATGCATGTAGCCTTTGGTGCATCTCCACATATGAATATTGATCTGCATGATCCTTTTGTGATAAGCCTAATTGTATTAAATTTTATGTGACTGCTATTGCACAGAGTATCAGTGTTAGACAAAATCTTGATAAATTGTTTCTTGAAAATTTTCACACAAGTATTGGAACAGAAGCTTCTTTCAATTATGGAAATAATGGTATTTCTTCTAAGTCACAGAAACTTCTTTCCAAGACTAACAAAAGAATGAAGCACCATATTTCAAATGCTGTTAAAAATAAATCTGTTGCTAAGGTATCTAGAATAAAACTTGTTTGGGTACCAAAATCAAACTAGTTGTATTTGTGAATGCAGGGCAAAATTTAAAGAGTTGTGTGGATCTGTTGGGCTTGCTAAGCAGGCCAAACTCCACATTAGTATGATATTGTCCACTCTGGGCAGAGCCCGCACAGATTTGTTTTTGGGCAATACCCCAAAAGGCCTCATACTAATGGAGTTATCTGCTTGCTTATATACTAGCAATCTGCCCTCCTACAACCGATGTGGGACAACTCCTAACAGGATCTTGGATAGTGGATGCTCAAGACACATCTCATGTGATATAGCCCTGCTATCACAGTATGAAGAGATGGCTGACCCATGGGTTTCCTTTGGAGATGACAAAAAAGGTCTCACCATTGGTCATGGAAATGTCGAAATGTGGTAATGTCATCATTGAGGATGTAGCACTGGTTGAAGACCTAAACTATAATCTATTAAGCATTGGTCAATTTACTGACATAGGATTTAAAGTTGAATTTGATGGAGATCTTACTTAATCACTCACAAGAAGATCAAAGATATAGACTTCTCTGGTGTCAGAAAAGGAAATTATTTGTTACTGATTTCAGGTTTGCAAATAAGGGAGAAATGTGTTGCTTTTATTCAAAGGCAACAAGTGAAGAATTTTGGTTGTGGCATAAGAAACTTTCTCATATGAATCTAAAATCCATGAATTCACTGGTTAAGAAGGAGCTGGTAAGAGACATGCCTGCACTTGAGTTCTTTCAAGATGGAGTGTGTGAAGCACGTCAAAAAGGGAAATTAAAAATATCAAGCCATGAATCAAAACTATGATTTCAACCACCAAACCCTTATAGTTGATTCATATGGAGTTGTTTGGACCTGTAAATGTCTTATCTTTGAACAGAAAGTGATATGCTCTTGTGATGGTTGATGACTTTTCAAGATAAACCGGGGTTGAATATCTTTTCACAAAGGATGAAACACCCACTATTATCATGGTGCACATTAGAAGAGTTGAGAAAGAGGCACAAGGTACTTCTGTTATGGCACTAAGGAGTGATAATGGAACTGAATTCAAAAATACTATTCTGGAAGCATTTTGTAAGGAGAAAGGGATCTCTCAACAATTTTCAGCCCTAAGAACTCCTCAACAGAATGGTATAGTTAAAAGGAAGAATAGAACACTCATTATGGCTTCTAGAAAAATGTTGTTGGATGCCAAGTTGCCCACAAGTTTCTGGGTAGAAGCCATCAAGACTGCATGCTATGTTCAAAGTAGATCACTGATCAATAAGAGGAATTGAAAAGCCCCTTATTCTTTGATGACCAAAAAGAAAGCATCAATGAAATATCTGCATTTCTTTGGTAGAAAATTCTATGTGCTGAAAGACCAATCTGAGTATGTTGGAAAGTTTGATTCCAAAGCATTTGAAGGTGTTTTTCTAGGATACTCTCTAGAAAGAACAGCCTACGGAATCTATGTGCGTGAACAACAAAATATCATGGAAAGTATAGATGTGTCCTTCAATGATAAAATCTTTTCAAAGGATAACAATAAAGGAGAGACAAACATTGAGAAACTAAGATTTGAAAATCAGAATTATCTTGAAAATTCTGAAGATGGTGATTCTGATGATGATAATCAAACTAATCAAGAGCCTGAAATTGAGAATGTAGAATCTCAAAGTGATTCCTTCTTGAATGATTATGATGAGGCACTTGAAGTTACACATATGCCAAGCTCTGTTAACACAGGGGGAACATCCAGCTCACGAGGAGTGTCCAACTCAGGGAGAGCATCCACCTCAGGAAGAGCATCCAACTCAGGGGAAGTGCCTCCAAATGATCAAAATAAAGAAGCAGAATCAATGTCAAAAAGTTGTCACACCATGAAATGTCATAGAAGTCACACCAGAGATCAGATCATTGGAAATCTTGCTGATGGTGTGAAAACAAGAAGAAATGTCATCAATGAATGCTTATATGGGTGTTTTCTGTCTCAAGAAAAGCCTAAAAGAATTGAGGATGCTTTGGAAAGTGCTGACTGGATTGCAGCTATGCAAGAAGAGCTGAATCAATTTGAAAGGAATAAAGTTTGGGAACTAGTTCCTCCTCCTATTGATATAGATGTAATTGGAACCAAATGAGTTTACAGGAATAAAATGGATGAACAAGGAGTTGTGACTAGAAACAAAGCAAGGCTAGTTGCAAAAGGGTACTCTCAAGCTGAAGGAATTGATTATGATGAGACATTTGCACCTGTTGGCTGTTGCAAGATTGGAAACTATCAGGATATTTCTAGCTTTTGCAGCTCATTCCAACTTCAAGGTGTATCAAATGGATGTCAAGAGTGCTTTTCTGAATGGTGATGTAGCAGATGAAGTCTATATTCAACAACCACATGGCTTTGAGGATCCTGACTTTCCTGATTTTGTATACAGACTTCTCAAAGCTCTCTATGGACTGAAGCAGACTCCAAGGGCATGGTATGAAACCTTGTCCAAATTTATGATTGAAAATGGGTTCACAAAAGGCATTGTGGACAAGACACTGTTCCACAAGAAACATAATGATGATATCATATTGGTTCAAATCTATGTTGTTGATATCATATCTGAATCAACAAATGAAAAATTATGTGAAAGGTTTTCTAAGTTGATGCAAAGTCAGTATGAGATGAGTATGATGGGGGAACTCACATACTTCTTGGGTCTTCAAGTAAATCAAATAGAGGATGGAATTTTCATTAATCAAGACAAGTACGCAAGATCTACTGAAGAGGTTTGAAATGGAAAATTCATCACCTGCAAAGACTCTAATGTCAACAGTAACCAAGCTTGATGAAGATAGATCTGGAAAAAGTGTTGACATCAAGTCTAACTGCAAGATTTCAGGCAAATCTAAAAGGAATCTCATCTTATTGCCATCAAGAAAATTCTCCGATACTTGAAGGGGACTCCTAATTAGGGTCTTTGGTATCCCAAGGGAACTGGTTTTAATATGGTGGGCTTCACTGATTCTGAGTATGCTGGATGTAAAGTTGGCAGAAAAAACACATCAGGAGGATGCCAGTTCTTAGGATAGAGGTTAGTGTCTTGGTCAAGTAAGAAGAAACAATCAACATCAAATTCTATAGCTGAAGCTGAGTATATATATTGCTGCTGGTAGTCGTTGTGCTCAAGTGCTTTGGATTAGAAATCAATTGATAGATTATGGACTAGTACTGGAAAATATTCCCATAATGTGTGACAATACCAGTGCAGTATCCATTGTTCATAATCCAACAAATCATTCTACTATAAAGCACATTGACATAAGGTACTATTTCATCTAGGAACATGTTAAAAATGGTATTGTTGATGTAATGTATGTTCCCACTGAGAAATAATTAGCTGATATATTCACTAAGCCTTTGAATGAGACTACCTTTAACAGGTTTTGGTGAAATTGGTATGCTAAATCCTTCATTCCAAGGCTCCAAGTGAATTATCGGAAAATTGTTTGCAGCAGTAAATTTCTACATGAATTATAATCAATATTCTTTAGTGTGGAAATTAGCTGAAATATATTTTATAAATATTTCAATATTGTACTGCATATTTATAAATGTATTTTTCAAATTATAAAAGTAGGAATTTTCACTTAGTTGAATCTTCATAATTTTATAATTTTACTTTATACTAAACAAAAGAGTGAGTTCATTATACATTTGATTTTTTTTAAAAAGAAATCTAAATGTTATCACTCTTTTGACATTTTATCAAAGTACTTGATTCAAATTTGCTTCTGTAACTAACTTCACTATACAGTACAGTCGTCATTCATTTATAACTATGTGACATAGTCCTTTTCTGACTATGCGACATAGCTTATCTTCAGACTATGCGGTATAGTTGTTTCTCAGACTATGCGATATAGTAAGTTGTGCACTTCACAATATACAGACAACGCTATACACTTTCTGTATCTATATCGCATTGTACTTTATATCCAACTCATTTTATGAAGTACTCGAAAATTGAACTTCTTTAAAACCTCTCTCAATCTTTCAAACTTAAATCTCTCAATTTCAATTCTTCTTGTTCTAATGGTACCCAAAGCAGCTCCCACTACATTTATCATTCTTTAGACCACAAACTACTTAATTTTTCCTGCTGAGAATCACATCAAGGATCAATACAAATGCTTTGTTCACTTCTTGAATTCATCTTATCTCAAAGAAGCACTTACGGCAAATCCCACACTGTATGTGGACGTGTTGGAGGAATTCTGGATAACAGCTACCTGTACTGAGATTAGGCTACAGTATAGGTTAACAGCATTTGAAATTAGCTATGACATCAAAGGGATAACTGTCAGCTTCAACCAGAATGAGATGAACAAAGCTTTGGATCTACCATCTGAAGGGTTTGTAGCTGAAACAACCAATGAGGAGATGATGGAATTCTTGGATTTCATCAAATAAAGCAATGGAATAAATCTAGCTATGCTGAACAAAAAGTATGTGAGGAAGGAATGGTTTTTAATGTTTGATGCTTTACATAAGGCTATTCTGTGTATAAAAACTGGATGGAATCAAATCAGTCATGTTGTTGTGAAGATGGCTCATGCACTAGCCTACAACTTGAAGATCAATGTTAGTGCAATCATCATGAAATAGCTCAGTCAAAGATTAGGTAAATCTCCAAAAGGTAGGGGCTCTGAAATTTTCTATCCTAGATTCATTCAGTCTGTTTTGAATTATAGAAATGCTAGACTTGTTACCGATGCTAGAATAGATACATCAAAACTGGCTTATCCTAAATCCATGTCAAAAAATCTTATTGGGACAATGGAAACTAGGAATCAAGTGGATGTTCCTTTCTGCATAACACCTCATATGAGTGTTATTTTCAAAACCTACCCACTTGCACATCCAACATTTCATCAACTTAGTATGGCAAGTGTTGCTCAAGCTGAAGGTGTACAAAATCAGTCTAACCCAAGAAACACTAACCTCCCATATCCTCCTTCATCAAACACTGATGTTGCGTAAAATACTAATGTGCAAGTGTACACAATCGCAAACAAGTAATACAGTAGTAAATACCAGATATCGTTCCTCGAGGACTGTCTTAATTGTATAAATCGCAAGTAATATCGAACAATTCAGTTATAAAACACAAGAATTGAGTTTTGGGTTTTCGATTAAACTAATTAATTAATAACTAAATTAACTAACCAATACTATACTAGCAAAGAGATATGGATGAGTTCAGATACGAAAAGCTGAGTCAAGATAATTACTTCCCCCTAATATGTTCATGTCGGTAATAAAGCAGTGTAATACTACAACAAGATCACAGTTCACTAACTTGAAATTCAATGATCATAGGTTTCTCTCGAAATCACTATGGTATAGATTCTGTAATTAAACTAACATATGTCTATGCCCAATTTAACTTCCAGAATACAATTAAGCACCAATTTCACCCGGCTATGCAAGGTAACAATATATGTCTATACAGTCACAAAATTAATATCAACCGATATAATCATGCACCATTCAAGTATTGTGTCAATTAACTATAACCCTCTTAGTATTATAATTAACTCATTAACCCACTAGAGTTGATCAGACAATAGCAAGTATTAGCATGAAAAGCACTTGAACGAATAAACTACAACTGCATATAGTACTTCTTATCAAAACACCAACAATCCCATAATAGGGTTCCATAAAAGTCCTAACTCATATAAGTTTAGTTCATAATCAATGTATCAAATTAATCCCAAGACAACCAACGCATATTCATAAGAAGAGATAGATAAAAGATATAAGAAAATCCAATTGAATATCTTCAATCGCTGAATTCTTCTCCATTGATTGCTTCGTCTCCTCCTCCCTTGCGCGGCTAATTCTCTCTCTCTCTCTCTCTCTCTCTCTCTCTCTCTCTCTCCATATTAGATCTGATCTGTCTAATCTAATATATTTTTTTAATAGTCTTTTTAATGATTTAATACAAATACAAGGTGATTACCCAATTAGAATTGAATTCCATAAATAGAAAATTCGTAGTTGACTTTTTGACTCTGCATCTGGGATGATACGGCTGGATTATAAAATCAAGACAAACTCTGAATTAAAGCCCTTCTCATAAGATTTCCGTGGGCTGTTAAATCGTCTGAAACGGACTTCTAGAACTCCAGTTATGGCCCAAACAGTGTAGACTGCGCAAGTGGCCCATAAAATCCAATTTTAAATCAAATTAAACTCCAAATCTGATTTTGTAAACTTCAAGCCTTCCTTTATTATAACTCCTTGATATCTACAACAAAACAAAAATATTTATTAAATAAAAATCCAAATCAATACAAAAGAACTAAAATATAGGAACAATATTAAGATAAAGTGCACACTTATAACATCCCCACACTTAGCATTTTGCACATCCTTGGGCAAAAAAATAAAAGAAAATGACTAAGTTG